>JAQFXT010001822.1:0-14993 GCA_034683725.1 Strigamia crassipes
TTTACTAGAAATATTTATGTAAAACAAATTTTTGCTAGAAATAAACGTGTAAAACATTATTTTACGTATTTTACACATTTATTTTTACTAGAAATATTTATGTAAAACAAATTTTTGCTAGAAATAAACGTGTAAAACATTATTTTACGTATTTTACACAGTTATTTTTACTAGAAATATTTATGTAAAACAAATTTTTGCTAGAAATATTTGTATAAAACACAATTTTATCAAGAAATGTTTGTGTAAAACACAATTTTATCGAGAAGTATTTGTGTAAAACACAATTTTTACTAGAAATGTTTGTGTAAAACACAATTTTTACTAGAAATATTTGTGTAAAACACAATTTTTACTAGAAATATTTGTGTAAAACACAATTTTATCAAGAAATATTTGTGTAAAACACAATTTTATCAAGAAATGTTTGTGTAAAATCAAATTTTATCAAGAAATATTTGTGTAAAACACAATTTTATCAAGAAATATTTGTGTAAAACACAATTTTATCAAGAAATATTTGTGTAAAACACAATTTTATCAAGAAATGTTTGTGTAAAACACAATTTTATCAAGAAATATTTGTGTGAAACCAAATTTTATCAAGAAATATTTGTGTAAAACCAAATTTAATCAAGAAATATTTGTGTAAAACAATTTTATCAAGCAATAAATGTGTAAAACTCTATTTAACACATTTTACAATTTATTTTTACTATAAATAATTATGTAAAAGCTAACTTTCTTGATAAATTATGTGTAAAACATGTGTCAAGATCCATTTGTTGATGGAAATTGATTCTGTTTGTACTTTACAATGGATCCTAAATTTTTAAAAATATTTTTTTTAATTTTATTATTTTTTTTTTTTAGAGTAAATATTTCATGTCCAGAATGTACCGAACCTCTTCATCCGAATGATTTGAGACTTATACTCATGAATGAACTGCTCATGGAGAAATATGAGGATTTTATGCTGCGCAGGATATTGGTGACCGAGCCTGATGCTAGATGGTGTCCTGCTCCTGACTGCAAGTGCGTATATTGAAGTTTTGTGGTTTAAAGTGTTTTTTTTTTTTTTGGTTTTGGTTTGGTTGATTAAATGGGTAATTGTTTCTAGGATTGTGTGGAATTTGATGAGTGAATTTAACTGATTTGATAATTTTTTTGTTGGATTTGCTTAAATTTTTGTGATCAATTTTTGTTTAATTTTATTTTGTCAATTTTTGACTAATTTTTGTTGAGTTTTATCAATTTTTGACTATTTTTTGTTGAATTCCATCAATTTTTGACTATTTTTTGTTGAATTTTATCAATTTTTTATTAGTTTTTGTTGAATTTCATCAATTTTTGACTAGTTTTTGTTGAATTTCATCAATTTTTGACTATTTTTTGTTGAATTTCATCAATTTTTGACTAGTTTTTGTTGAATTTTATCAATTTTTTTTAAAATTTTTATTAATTTTTTTATTAAATCTATCAATTTTTTTTAAATTCCAACAATATTTTGTTAAATTCCATCAATATTTGTTAAATTACATCAATATTTGTTAAATTCGATCAATATTTGTTAAATTTTATCAATATTTGTTAAATTACATCAATATTTGTTAAATTACATCAATATTAGTTAAATTCCATCAATATTTGTTAAATTTCATAAATTTTTGACTGATTTTTTAAAAATTTCATAAATTTTTGACTGATTTAAAAAAAATTTAATTCTTGTTGAATTTCCTCAATTTTTTTTGAAATTTCTCAATTTTTTTTGAAATTTTTCAATTTTTATTGAAATTCACCAATTTTCATTGAAATTATCAATTTTCACAGAATTTCATGACATTTTTGTTGAGTTTTATCAAATTTTTGTTGAGTTTATCAAATTTCTAACGTTATTCATCACAATTTGTCGAATTTCATCAAATTTCTAACGTTATTCATCACAATTTGTCGAATTTCATCAAATTTCTAACGTTATTCATCACAATTTGTCGAATTTCATCAAAATTGTGTCGAACTTCGTAAAATTTTTATTGATTTTCACCAGTTTTAGAAAAATTTTGAATGAAATCAACTCAAATTTGTTGAATTCAAGAAACTTTTGACCAAACTTCGTTCAATTTCATTAAATTTGTAGTGAATTCCGCAGTAATTGTTTCAAAATGCCAGTTAGTCACGTGATAAAATGATAAAATTATACACTCGTTCAACGGAGAAGGTCACTTACTGATCAATGAACTTAATTTCTTTCGACATTTCTTGTGAAAAGACTCGTTTGAGCACAACAAATTTTTTCTTTTTATCCTTCAATGCAGCACTAATTGGATTATCTTTTCAAATTCTTATTTTCCATACACCAAAATAAATGAAACCTTAACGAACAAAAAAGCCTTGACATTTTTCCCCACCACTATTGATTTTTGTTTACCCGCAAATTAACATGTTTCGGTGAAATTGAACCCAAAATCTCCACCAAAAAAAAACTTGAATTTATGCGATTTATGCACGGAACTCGAATTAACGAAAAAAGTCCAAAGTTGAGCAAATTTAACATAAAATGTTTTTAAAAAAAATTAAATTTAGCCAAAATTGAACAAAATCAACTAAAAGCTGATGTAATTTAATAAGAATTGATTTATTTCGATATAAATTTGATGAAATTCGACATAAATTTGGTGAAATTTGACATAAATTTGATGAAATTCAATAAAAATTGACGAAATTCAATAGAAATTGACGAAATTCAATAGAAATTGACGAAATTCAATAGAAATTGACGAAATTCAATAGAAATTAACTAAATTCAGTTGAAATTATTGAAATTGATGAAATTCAATAGACATTGATGAAATTCAATAAACATTGATGAAATTCAATAAACATTGATGAAATTCAATAAACATTGATGAAATTCAATAAACATTGATGAAATTCAATAAAAATTGATGAAATTTAATAAAAATTGATAAAGTTTAACTTACATTAATTTATATTTAATAAAAATCACAATAACATCAATTTATTTTTATTAACCAGTTCCATTAACCACAAATCTGTCATAAAACATCAACCAAATCCCAAATTTGACCAAAAACCAAACCAATTAAGTGAATTTGTAAACATTAGTTGCTAAAACTCGATGAATTTTTTCTTTTTCCAGCTTTGCTGTGATAGCCAGTGGGTGCGCGAGCTGTCCGAAGCTCAAATGCGAACGTCCAGGCTGCAATACGTATTTTTGCTACCATTGCAAGCAAGAATGGCACCCGAACCAGACGTGCGACGCGGCCCGTGCTCAACGCTCCCCGAACGTGCGCTCCTCGTCCATCAGTTTCAGTCAGGATTCGGCGATACAAAACCGGTCGGGCGACGACATCAAATCTTGTCCGCGCTGTAACATTCTAATCGTTAAAATGGACGACGGCTCCTGTAATCACATGACTTGTGCCGTGTGTGGCTCCGAGTTCTGCTGGTTGTGCATGAAGGAAATTTCCGACTTGCATTATTTAAGGTGAAAAAAAGGTTCTTTTCGCTCGGTTTTGCTCCATTTTTATCGTTTTTTAACGATTTTTGTCGATTTTTATTGATTTTTAACGATTTTAGTCGATTTATGTCGATTTTTAACGATTTCTTTCGATTTTTTAAGATTTTTTTTTTTTTTTATAATCGATTTTATTGAAAATTAATTAAAGCAGTCAAAAACTACAAATATTGATTTAAAAATTACCGTTAAACGATAAATTTTCAAAAAAATCGATATAAAACAATCATAATCCACAAAACGATCAAAATTGACAAAAACTATCTGAATCGATAAACGACAAATATTGATTTAAAAATTGTGAATAAACGATTTAATTTGACGAAATCGATAAAAAAAACAATCATAATCCATAAAAATGATTAAAATCGATAAAACAATCAACAAACGACAAATATCGATTAAAAAAATCGATACTAATCTACAAATTTCCGACAGAATTACACAAAATTGTTAAAAATGAGTATAATTTTAATGAAATTAACAAATATAGTCGATTTTTATGAGATTTAGTTGATTTCTGTCGAAATTTATCGATTTTTAAATTGACATTTGTCGTTTTTTGACTTTTTATCGAATTTTTTTGTTGATTTTCATCGTTTGTTTTGTGGATTTTCATGATTATAAAAAATAAAATTTATTTCAATCGATTCTAATGGTTTTTGTAAATCGAATTTGTATCGAATTTTTTGTTTGTTTTAGTCCTTCGGGGTGCACTTTTTGGGGTAAGAAGCCGTGGAGTCGCAAGAAGAAGATTATGTGGCAGTTGGGTACGCTTGTCGGAGCGCCAGTCGGGATCGGTTTGGTAGCGGGCATTGCAGTGCCGGCCATGATTATCGGGATTCCCGTGTGGGTTGGAAGAAAGGTGCGTTTAAGTAGATTTATTTGATATTGTTTTTTTTTTTTTAATTTAAAAAAAATTTTTATTTTTATTTTAGATTCATTCTAGATTTGAAAATGCATCTAAACACAAACGAAATATTGCTATTACGAGTGGTGTCACTGCATCGATTCTCGTTTCTCCCATTCTAGCTGGATTAGTTGTTGGTAATTATTTGAAAAGTGAAATTCTGTAATTAATTTGTCGTTATACCTGCGAGTTTCTATGAAATTTTGTCGAAATCATCAAAATTTTGTCGAAAATCAGTAAAATTTTGTCGAAAATCATCAAAATTTTGTCGAAAATTATCAATTTTGTCGAAAAACATCAAAATTTTGTCGAAAAACATCAAAATTTTGTCGAAAATCATCAAAATTTTGTCGAAAATCATCAAAATTTTGTCGAAAATCATCAAAATTTTGTCGTAAATTATCAATTTTGTCGAAAATCATCAAAATTTTATAGAAATTTATCCAAATTCTGTGAAAAATGGCATTTATTAGTAAAAAAATTGATTATTTTTAATGTAAAATTGCAGAAATCAGTGAAACATTGATCATTTTTAATAAAAAATGACAGAAATTAATGACAAATTAATTATTTTAAATGAAAAATGGCATTTATTAGTAAAAAAAATTAATAATTTTTAATGACAAATGCTAGAAATTAATGAAAAATCAATTATTTCTTAACAAAAAATAAGACAAATGATTAAAAAATTAATAATTTTTACTGAAAAACGTGAAAAATAAATAAAAACTTAATTATTTTTCACAAAAAAAAAAAAGTTTTTAAAACATTACATCCAATTACAGGTATTGGTGTTCCTATCCTGCTGGCCTATGTTTACGGTGTCGTTCCCATTTCCCTCTGTCGCAGCGGTGGATGCGGAGTAACAACCTCAGCCTCGGGTGTGCGCATCGAATTCGACGATGAGAACGACCTCTCCTTGGCTGCTAGCGGTCACGTGCCCGGTATTATACCCAACTCGCAAATCCAAACCCAAAAAAAAAACATTTACTAACAAATTTCTCATTCCAGATGCTCAAAGCGTCGACATGAGTGGACACAGGGTCGCTAACCCAAGTATAGGTGAAGTTTCGTTCGGAATGTCGGCGAGTATAAGTACCGGCAGTGGCAGCCATCTTGATCGGATGGGGCTGACGAGGGACAGCGACCGGGAAAGTGCTAGCAATACTGCAATTGCTGGTGCTAGTTTAACAGGAAGCATTATTAGCAGCATGACAGGAGCACCTACGGGACATAGGTAAAGGATTTTTTGGTGAAAATTGGTGGTTTTGTTGCTTGGATATGGAAATTAAGTGTAAAAAATTTGATTTTTTTTTGGATTTTTCGTTGGTTTTTAATAAATTTAATCAGTTTTGTTGGTTGTTTAATTGTTTTTTTGGTTTTTTTGTTTTTGTAGGGAAATACATTCGATGGTTTAATGGTTTTATTTGACAAAAATGTTTTTTTTTAAATGATTTTTTGGTTTTATTTTATGATTTTTAATGAATTTTTGGTTTTATTCGATGAAATTAAATGAAATTTAATGATTTTTTGGTTTTATTCGATGAAATTAAATGAAATTTAATGATTTTTTGGCTTTATTCGATGAAATTTAATGATTTTTTGGTTTTATTCGATAAAATTTAATGAAATTTAATTATTTTTTGGTTTTATTCGGTGAAATTTAATGATTTTTTTGTTTTATTCGATGAAATTTAATGATTTTTTTAGTTTTATTCGACGAAATTTAATTATTTTTTGGTTTTATTCTATGAAATTTTATGATTTTTTTAGTTTTATTCGACGAAATTTAATGATTTTTTGGTTTTATTCTATGAAATTTTATGATTTTTAATGATTTTTTGGTTTTATTCAATGAAATTTTATTATTTTTAATGATTTTTAGGTTTTATTCGATGAAATTTAATGAAATTAACTGATTTTTTGGCTTTATTCGATGAAATTTAATGAAATTAAATGATTTTTTTGGTTTTATTCTATGAAATTTGATAATTTTTTTTAGTTTTATTCGATGAAATTTAATGATTTTTTTAGTTTTATTCGATGAAATTTAATGATTTTTTTAGTTTTATTCGATGAAATTTAATGCAATTTAATGATTTTTGGTTTTATTCGATGAAATGGAATACAATTTAATTATTTTTTAGTTTTATTCGATGAAATTTAATGATTTTTGGTTTTATACGATGAAATTTAATGATTTTTAGTTTTATTCTATGAAATTTAATCACTTTTTGGTTTTATTTTATTTCATCTTTTTTAATTTTTTAAAATTAAATTCCGTTTGCATTTTAGATTGGAAGTTCAAGCTGACGTGTCTTCGAACAAGCGCTTCAGTTTCAGCAGCGAAACCGCCTCGATGACAGTGAGTTTAAGCGAGAGATCCGCCAACTTTTCAATGGCGGATGACAACGCGAGCACCAAAGCTCTAGCAGGCTCCATGTTCAACTACAGGTAACCGAAACCGAAACCGAAAAATTTTAAAAATTTAATGTAAATTATTTTCCAGGGATCGTGACGAATGTTACCCGAGCTGCACCCCCGTGGAGGTCCACGTGGATCCGTGCTCAAGCAACATGGCTCCGCACGACGAAATTATTTACGTCCAGTGCAAAGATGATGAACCGTCCCTGGCGCCTTTCCACGAAGACACAGCATCCATGTTAAATCATTACAACCAAACAAAATATAAATATTGCAAACAGGTGAATTTCGATGGATTTTATGTAATAACGCGCACTTCCACGGGCAAATAAAATGGTTTCGGTCAAACCGGAAGTCCGAATTAGTGCGAATATGTTTTCTGGCGAAATTACATGAAAAATTACATTTTTACGTACCAAAAAAAATGCATTTTTGCAGTTTTTTGCATTTTTATGGCGATATAAAGTGATTTAGCTTTAAAAACTGCATTTTTATGGCGATAAAAAGTGATATCGCTTTTAAAAACTGCATTTTTATGGCGATAAAAAGTGATTTTTGTATTAAAAACTGCATTTTTACATGCAAAAAATGCTTTTGCATTAAAAAAGGAATTTTTAGGGATATTTTTGCAGTTTTTACGTTAATACTGCATTTTTAGGGCGGTAAAACGAGGTTTCGCATCAAAAACCGATTTTTTTTTACGTGCAAAAAATGCATTTTTAACCGTATTCCAGTCGGATTTGTGCAGTTTTTTTACATTTTTATTGCGATAAAAAGTGATTTTGCATTAAAAACTGCATTTTTATGTGCAAAAATTGCTCTTGCATCAAAAACTGCATTTTTATGGACTTTTTTTACCGTATTCCAGTCGGATTTTTGCAGTTTTTTTACATTTGTATTGCGATAAAAAGTGATTTTGCATTAAAAACCGCATTTTTATGTGCAAAAATTGCTCTTTCATCAAAAACTGCATTTTTATGGACTTTTTTGCAGTTTTTACATTAATATTGCATTTTTAGGGTGGTAAAACGAGATTTTGCATCAAAAACCGATTTTTTTACGTGCAAAAAATGCATTTTTACCGTATTCCAGTCGGAGTTTTTTTTTTTTTTTTGCATATTTATTGCGATAAAAAGTGATTTTGCATTTTTATGGCGATAAAAATTGATTTTTTCATTAAAACTGCATTTTTACGTGCAAAAAATGCTTATTGTGGCTATAAAATGAGATTTCGCGTCACTAGCTGCATTTTTAGGACGAAAACGTGCGATTTTTGCATCAAAAACTCAATTTTAACTAACAAATAAAATCATTATTCAAGTAAAATTAAATTTTTAGATGCAAAAATGCATTATTACAACCAGAAAATATTATTTTTTTTGCATAAACAAACGCATTTTAATCGCACAATCACTCATTACTTTAATTCCAACTTGAAGGTGAACGTGAATTTAACCGAAGACAACGACTCGGTGTCGGAAAAAGTGCGCTTCGACGACAACGTCCGCTTCATCGACGACGCCCCAATCGACGAACTCTGGATCAAAGAGAACTACGACGACATCAAGGGCTTCAGCGACCCCCAGCTGTTCCAAGAGCGCTTGGACAGCCCCGACAAGACATCGAGCCCGCAAACGCGACGCGAAATCCTGCAGCGCACCGTTCCCGCCGAAAACTTCATGCCCAGCTCGTGCATGGCGCAGCCCGACGTGCGAATCTCGCTGCCGTCTTCCATTCAGTGCAGCGAAGATAAATCGCTGCTGGATAACGATCCCGACACGAATTGTCACAACTCAGCCTCGTGGGCCACACGCCAATCTCTGCCTTGTATATTGATGAACGAGTCTACCGCGACTAATTCGTTTCGGAGTGACGTCAAGCACGTTTGAAGTCCGATAAACACTGTATAATACGAAATATTAAATAATCATTAATTAATATGTAATGAAATGAAATGAAATGAAATGAAAAAAGGAAATTTTTTTTGTTTTTTTGTTGAAGAAATATTATTATATTGTTCATATAATTGAATTCATGATTTTTATGTGCATTTTATACTATGTCAAGTATTAATCTGTAGGATATTTAGTTTATTATTTTTATTATTATTATTATTATTATGATTTACGACGTGAAATAAAAATTTAAAAAATTTAAATTTTTTTTTATTTTATTATTATTATTTTTTTTTTTGTGGTTATCTCAGGTAATATATTTAAGAAACCTAATATATAATTTTACGTTTAATGTACGATATAAAAATGTATTTTTTTGTTCATTAAATTTGTACCGATCAGAAAGCGGCCATTATTTACAAAACCAAAACAAAACATTGACGGCCATGATTATATCGTTAAAATATGCCCGACTCCAAAAACATGAAAATTTATCAAATTTTGTTTCATTAGAGACAAAATTGATTAAATTTTTTAAGATTTAATTACGGAAATATAAAAAAAACAAATAAAAATAAATACAAATTTGTATTTGGTATTACTTAATGTTATTTAACGCGGGGAGTCGTGTTGGGAATACCGGCCCTCTATCGGCGGTGGAAAGAACGCCATCGATCTTGTAGGATTCGTATCCACAATTTGTCCTTTTCATGTCTCTTTACGATGGATTGGGAATGGATGCGAAGGAGAAAGAGAAGGGAGAGTTGGGTAACTATCTATCCTAACATATAAACCTAGTTTTGATGAAATCATAGAATGTCTATGCAATTTATAAAGCGGGTTGGTCGTCTGGCATTAAACTACTGCAATCTCAATTGCAATTGAAAAAAGCCGCATTCACGCAAGTCAAGGTAAATTCGACGTATTTTTACACTTTTAAGCCGAAAAACGTACTAAAATCGATGTATTTTCAAATTTCAGAAGGATCAGACACGCAAGGGAGCCGTACTGGCTCCAGTCGTCGATCTTAAGGCGAGAAAAGACGAACCGGAAGACGTTTCTTTGCCTATTCCACCAATTTTCATTCCAAACAAAGTCAAAGTATTTGTTTTATTGAGGGAAGTGTTGCTGTTATTGATTTTTGTTTTTTGTTTTTTGTTTTTGGTTGCAGCAGCAGGAGAATAAAATTATCAACGCGAGTGTGTCTTTATTTGGCGCTGATCCGGAGTGGAATATCAGAGATGAGTACGATCCGATGTGGCCGAATGATTATGAGAAGATTATTAAGGATAAACGGGATAAGAAAGAAAAGGAGCGTGAGGAGGATAGGAAGAGGGATTATGAAGAGAGGGAAAGGTATTTTGGGCTTGGAAATAATCAATTTGGTGATTTTTTTTGGAAGAAAAATGCGAAATTGCGCGAAAATGTTCGAATTTGTTCGATTTTTTTGAATAATTATGCGAAATTATTTTACTTTTTCTAAGAAAAATGAGAATACGAGCGAAATTATTTGAATTTTTCGAGGAAAAATGCGAAAATAAGTGGAAATATTTGACTTTTTCGTGCAAAATTGTGCAAAATTGTGCAAAATTAATTGATTTCGTTGAACAAAACGCGAAATTTATTACGTTTTTCAACAAAAATGTGACATAATTCGAGTTTTTGAACGAAAATGCGAAATTATTCAAAATAAATTGATTTTTTTTAAACAAATAAATGAAATTATTCAAAATAAATCGTTTTTTTCAACAAAAAATTGCAATTATTTAAAGTAAATTGATTTCTTTTGAACGAAAATGCGAAATTATTCAAAATAAATCGATTTTTGCAAACAAAATGCGAAATTTATTACGTTTTTCAACAAAAATGCGAAGTTATTTGTATTTATTTACCAAAAACACGAAATTATTTTATATTTTCTAACACAAATTTAATTTTCCAGACGGAGAAGAGAACGATACAACAGAGACCGCGAAGAAGAATTAGGCAGGCGGCGAAAAGAAGAAGAAATCGAAGAAGAAGACGAAGAAGAACCGCGAAAACTCCCCGCCGTCGGCGCCGCCATAGCCCCACCGCCATCTTTAATGGCCGAAGACGAGAAAAAAGATCTCCCACCAACCAATTTCACCGGAGCCGGTTTCGCGCCGAGTCTAGGGCAAATTTCCACATTAACCCTAATCTCCATAGGATAACATTGAAAAAAATTCAAAAAAAAACAAAAAAATTAATTTTTCTCACGTTAACCAACGGAAATTAGGCTTAAATTAATTTAATCGTTAATACCAAGTAAATAATTAATTATTTTAATTATTTTTGATTGACAGGGGATCCGTGGCGGCCAAAATCATGGCGAAATACGGGTTCAAGGAAGGCCAAGGGCTGGGCAAGCAAGAACAAGGGATGAGTCAAGCGCTGCAAGTTGAAAAAACGAGCAAACGTGGCGGGAAAATTATCCACGAACGTGACGTATCCAAAGGTAAGTCGAATTAATTAAAATAGAATTTTTTGAAATTAAAATTTAAATAAAATTGTGAATTTTTAGATCCCGATTCGCTGCAAGAAGCGATCCAGATGGAATCCATAACGGAAGCGATGAAAAATCCATCTAAAGTCGTTTTATTACGAGTTAAACGTTAAAATGACGTTGATTTAACGTGGGTAACTAATGTTGGATGGATTTTGCAGAATATGGTTGGACCGGGCGAGGTTGACGACGATTTGGAACCGGAAGTGAAGGAGGAATGCTCTAAATATGGCGACGTGCTCAAATGCGTCATATTTGAAATCGCGACCGACAACGAGGAAGAGGCGGTGCGCATTTTCGTCGAGTTTAAACGAATAGAATCCGCGATTAAAGGTTTTATTTTGATTTTTTTTTTGGGTTGGAATTTGGTTTGATTGAATTTTTGTTTTTGATTTTGGTTTCAGCGGTTGTCGATTTGAATGGACGGTTTTTCGGCGGGAGAGTCGTTTACGGCGGTTTTTATAATTTAGATAAATTTCGACGACTTGAATTAGGAGATTAGTGAATAAATATCACTTTAACTTGTACAAATTCACATTTTTATTTCACAAAACACGAATTAAACAATACGAAATGAGATAAAATGACAAAATGACAAAATGACAAAATGGCGGCTCTGCTTGAGGTATATCACGCGAGCTTAGGATTTCTCTAACGGTATATACCGGTACCGAAAACCGGTATTTTTCGAGATTTCTCAAAATACCGAATACGGTCTATAGTTTTTTTCCTGTTTGGAATAATTCATTTTAAGTTATTTCTGGAATTGAAATGTTTTTGATTTTAATTTAGCTGGTGCTTATTTTATTTATTTTTCTTATTTTTTGGGACCTGAAAAATCGCAATTACTTCGCGTTATTTGCTGCGTGATCAACGCAGATTTTTTTTATTTAGTTGATTGTAGTTAAAATAGTTTTACATTAACTTTTTCATCAATTTTTATTTTATTTTTTAGGTTAGTATTTGTAAATAGAGTAGTTGCTGCCAATGAACACGACTGAATTTGATGTAAAATTAATTTACAATTTTTATACTCAATTTGTACAATTTTGCTACTTTTATTGCATTTATTTTAGCTTCAAAACAAATAATTAAATCGAATTAATTAACACGATGGCTGGCATTTAAATTCGAGAGAAAATTCGACATAAAACAATTTTGATCGACAAATTAAGAACCAAGTTTGACCGTAAATGGTATCACGCACTAGTTAACATTTGATGTTGTTGTCATCAACACAGATAACCCGTAAATATTGTACTTTAAGTAGAGCGTCGTTGTATTTCATTCATTTTAATGTTTCAGCTTCTTGTCACTAGGTTGCCACAGTTTCTGATTGGACTATGCCGATGACGTCTGGAATATTCCGGAGATGTTTTTGATTGGATTATGCTGGTGACGGCTGGAATATTCCGGAGATGTTTTTGATTGGATTATGCTGATGAAGTCTGGAATATTCCGGAGATGTTTTTGATTGGACATGCAAATGAAGCGACGTTACTTTTTCTATTTTGAATTGTGGGTTTTTCGCTCGGTTTTGTTCATTCTTCGGCTCGGCTCGGAGGAGGAACATTGGGTCGAATTGAGGTGAGTTTGGCGTTTTGGTCGCTTTTTATTTAGCACTTAGGCTTTTTTACAGTTCTTATATATTTTTTAGTGTTTTGTTTTCGGTTCTTTGTTGCGTTAAAGTTTATTTTTCGTTTTCCTCGCAATTACGCAACGGGTTTAGGTTTAAATTATTGCAACGGGTTTAGGTTTAAATTATTGCAACTCTCGTCAGTTTTTCAGTCAGTTTTATTTAGTAATAAGTGTTTCCAAAGCGTTTAAACTTTTACATTTAAGAAACTAACGGGTTACGGATAATTTTCACTTGTTTTTTTTATCTTTTTAGATTCAACGCATGGATGACTGAAGAATTACAGGAACAACACGAACGGATTCCGGTTTGCTGCTAATTATTGTATTTTTGAACATTTTATTAGTTTGTACATTTGAAATACTTTTTGTAATTTTTATATTTTGTATTAATTTTTTGTGTAATTTTGAAAAAAAATTACACTTTGCTTTTTCTTGAATAAAATTGTTTTTTTGACTTTAAACTTCTTTCAATTATTTAAATACTTGTGAAATAAAATGAAGAATCTGTATACCCACCCATCCCCTTTTTTAATCTAAGTCCAAACCTGAAAAAATTTGGCATGGATTCACCTTTTTGGACTTAGAATATTTTTCGAGAAAATGACAGCTTATATAGAAAAAAAATATATAGAAAAAAAATATATAGAAAAAAAATATATAGAAAAAAAACTTTATTGAAAAACAATTACACTATACATAAAAATTACAAAAATTTTTTCTTAAAAAGAAAAAATATGGCAAATAAAACATTGTAAAGGGTTACAACTGACCATTTAAGGATTGTCTCGGGTAAACATCCCCTTAGAGACTCCACCGGTCTTACCACCCAGAGTTTGCCACGCTCTGGGCCCCTAAATACACGTCCCACGATGTCTTCCTGATGATGAAAATTTATTATCCTGGAAAAAAAGATTAAAAACAAAATAATCAAAATACACAAAAATGTTTACAAAAATAGTAATGAAATTAATTTAAATGTAAAAAATATCAAAAAATAAACATGTCGTTGGAAATTGGCCGATGATATTGCCCACGTTGACACTAAAAATACTTCACGAATGCGGTTACGGCTAGTCTTCTCAATGGTCAATTACGGCTAGAAATAAAGAAACCAAGAATGTATTAATTAACATTATTTTACGATAATACAATTATGAATTAACAGCTGTAAAACAATAAAACAATATAAGAATAAAGAACTCAGAAACCGTGATGCTAAAAGTAATTCAATTAATGAAGGTAAACTTAACGAAATGACTTTTAAAAGTTAAAAATATTTTAATAAATACTTTAGGAGAGAAAAGAAAAAATGTTCAATAATTAAATTAACGCGTTTAACACATTACGGTAATATAAACTGACCAATAATTACCGAAGAAGCAAAACATAATTGCGCAAATAAAAACTCAATGTAACCAATTTGCACGATACAATATTGCTTGAATAAGGACGAATGTAACTTAATTTAAACTGTAAACTCTAAGAAACACCATAAAAGAACGATTCGTGTTTAAATTTTACGTTAGAACGAAAAAAATAATTATAATGTTAAATTTCACTCACGTAAAATATTTCGCTGGTGCTCTCCGTCACGTCGAATCAATAAATGAAATGAACGAAGTTAAAATTGGAAAATTCAAATTTTTATGGTATGCGCGCTGTTTTGCATGGTCGTGAGCTGCCACCTATTGGAAATAGACCGCAACATAAAAGGAAAGAGTTGAATTTAACGACGCTCTAAAAATATTTTGATTATTGCTAAGCAACGCTTTGATGCGTTTTAATGCCTAGAAACAAATTTACAACAGAAACTATTTTAAAAAGTTGTTGCAACTGCTACAGATAAATTTATATCGCAGAAAAAAAAATCTTGGTAGGTTGGGAAAGTGAAAATAATTTCCCTTTGCATATACGTATGATCTGTGAAAAGTTTTCCCCATGGGCGGTAATGCGAAACCTGTATCGGTGTAATGCGGTAAATTTTAGCGGAAAGTACCGGTAATGAAAATACATTTTTACAAGTACCACGATCTACCGTACCGCAAGTGACGTTACCTTTGGTTG
>JAQFXT010001823.1:0-14992 GCA_034683725.1 Strigamia crassipes
TTGGATGTACTCAGTAAAGAAAATGGAAAAGCCGTAGATATTCAAAACTCATTGCAGTTAAGTGTCTCAAATGTAATAGCAACGTTCGAATTTGGAAAGCCATTTGAACAAGATGACGAAGAATTTGCACAACTAAGAAATGCAGTCAGAAATAATTCAAAATTCAATGGAGTTACTGCAACGCGTATATTCTTTCCTTGGATCAAATACCTCCCTTTTACTGATGAATATACAGGATTTCAAAAAACAAAGTAAGTCAAGAAATACTCCAATTGAGATTCTGCCTAAGCCTAGGTTCCCACAGGACAAAAGCCAGCTATTTATTTGAAGTAATAAATATTAAGGATTTTGACCAATTTGACCAATACTCTAGATTTGACAAAATATCGGTATTCGTAAAAAAAAAAAAAATGCCAATATTGATATTTCTGACCAGATTTTGGAGATAATTTACCACTAGCTTCGATAATGTTACCTCTAGTTTTGACGACCAATGAGGAGGGCATTACAACAACAAAATCATTCTTTAACCAAAAAATCTTCCTCTGACCCCAAAAATCATTTTCGACCCCCAAAAAATCATTTATTGGCTGAAATAAAGCATTTTAAGCAAAAAAAAGCGCAATAATTAACCGAAATCGCCACCCCCTTGTTCGTTTTCTGGATCCGCCACTGCCGTAATGTAACCTAGGCTTACACACAACTAAACCACCTGCATGTAGTATACGTTATGTTTCATTACTAGAAATAGTGCAGACTTTATAAGAAATTTCAATAGTAATAAAGTGCTAGAAAATGAGAGGAACTATATTGAAGGCAGCAGGACACATTATGTTGATGCTTACCTTACCAACAGAAACTTAATCTTACAAAAAACGGGATCAGAAGGCTGGTTTGGTAGTAAGTAAAAAAATAATTACTAAATGACATTTGGACAGGTTGATTCCCAGTAGCAAGTATGTTCAGAAAGTAAATATTTCTGCAGATTGGTCAGCAATTTATTGCATACTTTCAAAACCAAAATGTACCTAAGTAGAATCAATTTCAATTTTTTGTCACGCAGTCATGAAGTTGGAACAACCAACAGATGGAAATGCCTAGCTACACTATAACAATGCTGACTACAAATTTACATTTTAATGATGCTAGAAGTGTGTTATAAAAAATACAAAAGTGATTCCTTTTTATAAATTTAAAAAAAAATTAAAGAAATCAAATTTCAACCTTAGAAATCTGGGACAAAACTTTGGCCGAATTAGGATTAATCTTGAATTTCTATTGCCAGTGGGAATCCAGGAATTCTTAGAAAACCTCCAGGATCCGTCCTGCTAGTTGCATTTTTTATTTTCAGAGGCAGAACTATTAGGAAATTTAAGAGCTTTGTTCATCGCTGGCACAGAGACATCATATGGAATTCTACTTTGGAGCATTCTTTACTTACTAAAATATCCAGAAAAAGGAAAAAAAATGTTGAAAGAAATTGATGATGTCATTGGCCATAACAGAGATCCCACTTTCAGTGACAAAAGCAACATGCCTTATACAGAGGCTTACATGTTAGAAGTTCTCAGACACAGTTCAATAGTTCCTTTTACTCTTATTCACAGGTAAGTAATAAAATAAAAAAATTCTTTTAGTTAATTAATTAGTGTTTCTTTTGCAGCAACATAGTGAAAACCACTCTTTATGGATTCAATATACCTGATCACTCACATGTCATAGGAAATCTATGGGCAGTTCATAATGACAAGGATTTATGGGAAAATCCTGATAAATTTAACCCAGAAAGATTCATTAATAAACAGGGAAAAGTTGAAAGACCAGAATATCTTATTCCTTTTTCAATCGGTAAATCCAGGGTGACCTAGCAAACCCTGACCGTTTTGTAAATGTTATTACACCGTAACTAATTTCTAAAAAAAAATTGAATCTAAAAGCATTAAGTAAAGAATTGAATGCCATTTTTATGTGTAAAAAAATATATCTCTCAGATGCCTTTCCTGGCAGTAATAAAGAAACTTTGTGACCGCCTTGCGGACACTGCCAACACCGATGGCCACCCTAGACAACACCCACCGTCAAGGGGCATTGCTGGCCAAAAGTGGTCAACTGACCACTGGCCACAGGGCAGAAACGGAAGTGCCGTAGACGGGGTTCACAGGACTCCAAAAGGGCAGTCTGTTGCAAATTGGCAGCGTAGTGGGTCATCTGGCCGACCATGTCCTTTCCATCAAGCAATGACGTGACCTGAGACGGTCAAAGATGTCCAGGTAACACTCGGCACACAAGGTGACAGTCTTTGGCACCCACATAATCTTGTAGCCACATGGTCGCTGGTTGACATATGTTGGGGCATGGCAACATGCCCCAAGCTGGAAGGCACTATCTGGAACCAACCCCTAGACAAACTGTTAAATAAACTAATATAAAACTAGTTCTTGTCAGTTCTTAACATTCGTGATCAGCATCCAGCACTGCTGGACCCTTCCCAGGTTAGCAATGTCCAAATGCCTCATCACAACTTGTCTTCAGTAGTGATTGGCGTAGAGCCTTGCAAAAAAAAAATCTGCACCTAGTACTATGCATTCTAAAAAGACCTTCTAACCCTACGTTCACTTTCCTTCATGTTCCGAGTGTCAAGCAGGGAAGCATTTGAGGCAATGTTTGATTGCTTGTATCTCCCGTCTTTTTTGTCCGAATTTCGTTGTTTGTCGTGCTAGCCCTGTTTCTCCATCCTCTTCAAGACTCCAATTTACATGTCTACTGTACAGTGCATACTAAAAAAGTTAGCATTTTAATAACCTTGCAAACTTTTGTCAAGGTCAGCGGGGTTATGACTAGCTTTTAACCCTCACAATTTAAGTTACAAAACCCTAATACATTATTCCAGTCCAAACAGTCGTTTTTGATTTATTTGTCATAATGCACCGAGTTTCTATTGTTCCCTCTGATCCGTTCCATCCTGTATAATGCATTTAGTTTCGAAATAAAATTTAATTAGTCACGATGTAATAACATTTACAAAATCATCAGATCTTTAATAGCAGCTGTCATTTGATTTATAATTCTTTTATCTTTGTTATTAGGAAAAAGAAATTGCATTGGAGAGCCTCTAGCAAATATCACCTATTTTCTTTATTTTGTAACATTGCTTCAAAAATTCGATATAAAAGTTCCACACGGAGAAACATTATCAATTGAACCGACAGTTGGAATTGCGCTAAGTCCTAAACCATTTAAAATCTGTGCGGTAACAAAGTGATAAAGAAAGAACATTATTTTTCATTCTAAAAGAAATCGCTCCTAACCGCCCACAACCATCGTAATGGAATATTTCTGTAATAATATTGCAACACATTAAAAAAAATTGTGTAGAATTTTAATAACTTGAAAAAGAATAAATTCAAAATGTGGTATAAAATTCTATCATTGCAGAGATTACCAAATAATGACTGACAGGGTCGGTCAGCAGGAATCCAGTTGATTGGGTAGTAGCCTAGCCCAATGTGCAAATTTAGAATATAGTTTACATCAGACAAATGGCATTTCGAATGTAGCCAGTGTCGCACGACACGGCTACGCATAAACATTGAATTGAGCAGAAATTTATTTTTATCATTTATTTTGTTACCAAGATTAACCTTGGTTATCCTTGGTTCATGCCAGAACAATGATATTTCGCACTGGATAATCATCTCTATCTCTGGAACAAAATAACAAGGTCATCCGACTTTGATCAAAAGAACAGTTATCTCGCAGTACCATAATTCAAAATAAGATAAAACGAATAACGCAGCAAGAGTTTTTCACTGCAGTAATCATGGAGCTAACAACTTTTAAAAATATTGCAATTGAATATTATCAAACTATCATTATCCTAGCAGTCCTTACTATACTGCTCTATTTACAACAACGTAAAAACTTGCCGCCAGGACCATGGGGATTGCCAGTAGTAGGATATTTCCCTTTCCTAAAAACACCACCTCATATTGGAATTACGGAATTAGGAAACAAGTATGGTAGTGTCACAAGGTAAACGTAGAGTTTAAACAATATATTTAATTAAAGAGACTGTCTGGCTCATTTTAAATTTTTTTATTTGAATAGGGTATTGAAAATTCAAAAACACATACTGTTGTTTACACACAGCACCTGGTCACCAATCAATATCAATGATATATCAATGCATTAGGGGGCATGGCGCCATTTTGGTGACCAGGCACTGTATGTAAACAACAGGTACAAACGTGTTTTTGAATTTTCAAATTAAAAATCAATCATTTTGTCCCTGAAAACATGACCCATTGTGTTCAGAATTAAATTCTGAACAAAGTCATGTATTTTACTTTTGATGTAGTAAAGAAAAAGCTTGAAATAAGCTTATGAAGGATTTTTCAGACATAACTACAAATTTTTTTTTTTTGTACTATGGTAAAAGTTTTAATAAATTTTAAAAGCATGCCTATTTTATAGAAAATTAAATTGTCTACCGATGTATGTATTTAGGTTTTGATTTCTTTGAGAAAACATACCTTTTTTAAATGATTTTAGGTACGTCACGAGCCGCGGCAATCGGGCACGCTAATTTGAATTCAAATGTATAGGCTGAATTTTTCACATTTCACAACTGCTTTGATTGTTTTTAACATGTTTCTGGGGTAGAATTTCCTGCTCTTTCCAATGGTTTAATTAAATTAATTTAATTATGCACAAAAATTTAAATATTGCATTTCAAACAATTGCCACGTGACTGAAAAGTGCATGTTTATTTGTCATAGCGCGTAAAAGGCACCAATAAAGCAGTTTTTCAGTAGGAGAAATATCGCAAAATAGAAGAGCACAATGTTTCCAGAATGCAACTAGTCTATAACAGCTGTTGCTGTTCTTTTTCCTGAACTACACCCCAAGAAAGACAACAACAGTTTACACGCACACATGCTTTCAAGAAAAAAAGTCCCAAAAAAATAAATTACTTTTAAATTGTTTTTGTTTACTAAATGGTGAACACCACGTGACGAATATAATTTATAAAATGTAAAGTCAATTTTACATCTTAAACATGTAGGAGCCAGACTGTCCCTTTACCTCATCAATATCTAAATGTATTTTTTTCTAGTTTTTACTTGGGGAGCGTGTTAGTGACAATATTGGGTGACTATACAACCATTAAAGAAGCATTTGTGAAGCAGGGAAACATATTTTCTGGTAAACCAGAAGCCAATGTCTTTCGAATTGAAAAAACAGATAAAGGTTGAATTCCAAGTTAATTGCAATATACTGGACAAGTTGATTTCACGAATTTGTGTTTCAGGTCTCGTTATGGCAGAAGGCGAAACAGCAAGTCAACACCGTCGCTTTATCATCTCAAGTTTTAAAGATTTCGGAATGGGCAAAACTAGTCTGGAGCAACAATTAATGGTATTGCGTAATTCTCTGATAAAAATATTCCTTAAGACGTCCAGATATTATTTGTGGTTGTGCGAATACAATTCCTCAACAACAAACAGCCAATTTCCAGTCACAGAATAGCGAGTTAAGTAAATCCAATTTAATGTCACTATGGACAGATGTACTAATGGCAACCCGCGTACAAAATACAATATACATATTGGGGTCAGTTCAAAACGTTATTTTTTGTCAAAATGCAATTGAAATGCTGTTTTTAGGAAAAAAGTTGACAAAAATTGATTTATTTGGTGTAAAAATTGTTATTTTAGATCTAAAACGCGCAAAAATTGTTCGCTTTTAATTTTAAAAAATGCTACATTTATCGAATACCTACGAAATACATAACATAGGTATAGTCGTGGCAAATAAAAACTTTCCTTTGTTTTAACTGTTTCAAGATTGATCTACGGTAGTATTCGTTACACAAAGTGCCTTTTTGAGTTTGAGCAATTAAAAGAGAACTCGCATGTTAATCGAGAAATTAAGACAGTTTTTATTCAAGTTTGCCAGGTGGCGCTGATGGAGCAGCATCATCAAATGTACATAAACATACTGATTATGATATCGGAGTGAACACTCCATCTACCAAGTGGCATTAAAATCCATTGAGACTCAATGACATTAGTCTTGGCCCAGTCTTCTGGCTCTGGAAATTGTGGGCAACTACTTACCTTGACCACAGCATTAAAAAATAGACCGGACAAATGATAATGTCATCAAATCTCAATGGCTTTTTCTGCCACCTGGTAGATTAATCTTAAAACAGTTAAACCAAAGAGAAGTTTTTATTTTCCACGACTGCACACGTGCCATATACCCTCGCTCTATTTGCGCGAGTCGCATTTCCGGTCGCGCACCAAAAGATACCGCGTTGCTTTGGAATACCACGCTTAATGAAAGCAAATAATGTACTTGACATGAATGAAACCATTACTGTTTTTGTTTAAAGAATTTTTTTGGTTATGATGTGAAATCGCAGCCATGCTGCTGTTAAAGAATTATCTAAAACTGAAATTGCCAATGTTAAAATTGCAGGTAGAAATTAAATTTTTTTTGGAAAAACTGAGTAAAGAAAATGGAAAAGCAATCGATTTAAAAATTCCCATCCGCATAAGCATCTCAAACGTCATAGCTATGTTTGAATTTGGAAAGCGTTTCGAATATTCGGATGAAGAATTTATTGAGTTAACAAAATTAACAACCAACATTGGAAAATATATTGGAGCTACAGCAATAACCGTATTTCTTCCGTGGATAAAGTACATTCCCTTCACGGACAAGTTCACAGGATCTAACTATTTAAAGTAAGTGAGCAATGGCTGTTAAAGTTTGCGAGAACTCGTGTTATGCAAATAAACAGTAAATTGCAAATCATTTTAGATTCAATTATCTTTAAATTTTAATTCATTATGTTGAAGCAAAATGCTTGGAAAACTGTTTTTCGCCCGTATCTCAGCCCTGGTACCAGTACCAAATTCCCGGAAAGAAAAAAATGATCGAGCATTGCTCGATCATACCTCTTGCAAATTTGTAATTTTGCATCTGGCAGTACAGGAATTTTCTTTTTGTTTGGAACTTTGTGGAGTCTTTACTCCAATATCAATGTATATGCCAACAAGCATAATTGATGACGCTGTTTAGTCAGCAGCAGCACCTTACAACGGTGAATAAAATATTGTCATAATTTTCCAAATTTCCATGCGGTTTAACATATACAACACTTTGAATCAATTAAATTTCCAGAAATCGCTTAGTTAGTTGACTTACATTTTTTTTTAAATATTTACAGAGACTTCAATAAGCGTATTAGAGATTTCTTCCTTAAAAAAATACAAGAAAAGCAAAAGAACCATATCGATGGAAGCAGGGCACATTTCATTGATGCTTACCTTACTGAAAGAAATTCCATAATAAAAAAAACATCCTCAGAACTCTGTTTTAATAGTAAGTTCAAATTGAGCAAATAGAAACTTGAGATCCCAAGAATACCCAAGTCAATACTGTATTACCCTGCATTGTCCTGAAATTTTAAGTTAGTGAACAAACATTTTATGGACTCCACACCATCTAGCATAGCTTTAGAGTTAATTACAGCCCTCTCCTCATAGTTGTTGTAGTTTAGGAGCAAAGGTGGATCCAGAAGAGGGGTAGCAATGGAGACAATCACCATCACCTCTTGGATTAGAGCACTAAATTTCCAAAATTTTCTACTTCTGGAAAAGGAAACTCCTCAGACCCTAACTCCGGTCCGACGCATGGTGACAAATCGCCGCACCTTAGATATGTTCCAGAATCCACCCTTGCTTAGGAGCCCACAATTCGTAAACCAAACTAGCGGCTCAGCCGACTCAATAGGATATCGGCGGCGGCCTAGCTGGCTGATCTGCTCAGCCGCCATTTTTAGTCAAAATAAAAATTCAAAAAAAAAGTCGCATTTCAACGTTTTCGCGACGTTTTTGAATGTGTTCGCAAATTTTTGAAAGTTTTCGCAAATTTTTGAAGGATTTGGCCACATTTGGCAACGTTTTTCAAGTGTGAGGGTGATCGATCAAATCATTCAAAATATCGGCGCAGGTATCGGTATGGGCCGATAATCGGTATCGGTGATATTGCAAAATTTAAGTATCGGTCGAGAGTCTGGTTTAGCCGTCTTCGGCGGAACAATTCATCGGCGACGGCGACTGGGTTTCAGCGACCAGTCGCTGAGCCGTCTCGGCTCAGCCGAGTCTGCGCACAAGCCTGTACGGTACCAATGTTTCAGAACATTCATGAAACGTACACAAAATTGCGATGAATTTTTAGTGGCATCACTAGGTTTCTTGAACACATACAACCAAAAATACCAAAATTCTGCAAAATAGATTCCCACTGTGCCAAATTTTGATGTTTCGGGTTGTGTCTCTCCAGTCCGATCACTTTGCATTTCTCTGGACCAGACAAGTTTCTAAGACTCAACGTACAACCGATCCGTGCATAGTATTCTGAATTAAACTTTACTGCTTTTTCAGTGGACGAACTTCTCGGAGATTTAAAAAGTTTATTTGGAGCCGGCACAGAAACAACGACGGGGTATCTGCTCTGGAGTATTCTTTACATTCTTAAATATCCAGAAATGAGAAAAAAAGTGTTGCAAGAAATTGAAGAAGTCATCGGCCCCAACAGAGACCCGGTTTTTAGTGACAAAACCAACATGCCCTACACAGCTGCTTACATGTTAGAGATTCATAGACACAGCTCCATAGTTCCATTCGCTCTTCCTCACAGGTATGGTAAACAAATTAAATAATAATTTCTGTTTATTCAGATTATTTATTTTAAATAAACGCAGCAACACGGAGGAAACCACTCTAAATGGATTTACAATTCCAAAACGGTCCTACGTAATGGCAAATCTGTGGGCAGTAAACCATGACAAAAATTTGTGGGAAAATCCCGAAGAATTTAATCCGGAACGATTCATTAATGGGCAAGGAAAAGTTGTGAAACCAGACTACCTGATTCCTTTTTCCATAGGTAAATTTAAACTATTTTGTTCTAAAAATTAAATTAAATTTGCGTCTTAATCAAAAATAGGCAAACGAAATTGTATTGGAGAATCTTTTGCAAATCTGCAAGCTTTTCTTTATTTTACAACATTGCTGCAGAAGTTTGATATAAAACTTCCACAAGGGGAAATATTATCAACTGAACCTGTATTTGGAATTGGGCTAGCTCCGAAACCCTTCAAAATTTGTGCGATTAGAAAGTAAAGAAGAGCCAGCCATTGTAAACAGATTACTGTCAATTTATGACCACAAAATGATGTGTTCTACAACTTTTGTCCTATCACTCTTTTGTTTAATATTTAATTTTATCATTTCAAATTTTTAATATTTTTATTTCTAATATATAGATTTGTGCAAAAAGACCTGCTCTATTTTGTGTTTATTTTAGTTTTTATTATAATCTTACCTAAAAAATATTACAGGCAATAAATGTTTACTGTTTTGCAAAAAAATGAAGTGATCTAATACTTTTGGCTGTGGGTTGTAATTCATTAACTTACCGTACCGCCTCGTTTTGACGCCGAGTTCGATTAAGCGCCGAGACCCGTTTAAACGCCGAAGGGGGCACAGTGGCCAATAATTCTGTTGGTGCCGCCCCGAATAAACGCCGGGAAAACGTGACTTTCCTTACACACCACAAACGTAACATGCGATCGGAAAAATATCAAAAATTTTCACGAATTTCTGCAAAAATAGGAAAAGTTTTCTCGAATTTCTAAAAAAAATAACAAAAATTCTTTATTTTTAACTTTTTTTTGGCTAAACGCCGGGCCTCAAGCAGACGCGGGGGTCGAGTCAAAAAAACAATAAACGCCCGGGCGTTTATTCGATTCGGTACGGTACGCATGTTTTAAAACTCAATGTAATTGCCAATCTATTAAATCTACTATCTATTAAAAGAAATTCTTCTTTTGCCATATTTTTTGGAATTGTAAACGTCCAAGATTGTCCAAGGTTTTGAAGATCATTGACCTACATCAGCCTTCGGTGGGTTCAATTCATAAAAAAAGAAGTGACTTTTACTTTCCTTTTTTTTTTAAAAAGTGACTATGGAATGGACGCACCCATTTCACAAAAGAAAAAAAGCGTGCACATTGGTTGCTTGGGCTGTCATGGTGGCCGATCTAACTCGTCTCGTATTTCATGTGCGCGTCACTTGAAAGTGACAAAGAAAGTCAAGAAAGTAAATCTCAGTTCACTTTCCAAAGCTGGATTTCTTTAATTATGATGTAAAAAGCGTTATTTCTATCTTTCAAAGAAAAGGAAAAAAAAGGAAAGTGGTTTTCGGTGAAATCATGGTGGGACTAGGTAACACTTAATTTAATTTAAGACCTAATGCTCGTGGTCTGATATCAAAGTACCAAACTTGAACATTGCTCTTCTTCTGAAACCCGAGAAACTACCACTTCTATACACACCTGTGGCTGTGTCGAGTTACTTTGTATTTAGATCTGCAATCGGTTCCAATATAGTTCAAAACCTAATATTTGGTGTAATCACTAAAATTGTTCAAAGTTTACTCATTGTGCACATATTTATTTGTTTTTATTATTGCATTAAACGCAGTCAGTCGGCAATTATAAGAATTTCTAAAAACATCTTAAAGTGCTTGTAAGTACCGTAAAATATTTACGTATTATAAATTTGTTTTATTTTATTTTTTAATAAACATATCAGCGTTATTTTATCAGATTTTAATTGGAGAAGATATTTACTACGGCGTGCGTAATGCTACTTGTCATTTTTGTTGCTCTAAGCATTCCGCATTTTAGGAACATATCGGCATTAATAGGAGGTTCGTAAGTAACAATGCTCACATTCATTTTCCCAATTCACAATGTTACTGTAACTGTCAATAGTAACCGGATTTAAATATCAATTAAGTGTACCAAGTGCATAAATAATTAAGCCGAGGATAATCTCACGAACCGATGTGAGAATAGTCGCGGCGAAATAAACATTCTGGTATTTTTAATAATTTAAAATCCTCACCTTTATCATCGAAAAACTTCTCAACACACAAGGAATCAAATGTCAATACTGTGCGGCGTTTTCACAGGCGCCATGTTTGGTTGTTTGATGGTGGCTGGGCCGGCAAGAGAAAAGATTGCGTAGAAACTGTGATTAAAGTAGATAATAACAATGAAATTACTTTATTGAAAAGTTGAACTAGCACTTAAAATACCTTTTCGATTGAGATCCCACTACGGATGATGAAACTCGCTGTTTTAAGGCGGGAGAATTAGACACGATGGAAACTTCCGGCCACTCGCTCAAGTTCAAATGTTTGGCGCTGCGTGTCGCGCACGCCATTTGACACTTTTTAAATATTTTTATTTCTTACAATTGAAATGGCATGTATCGAATGAAAATAAAATCTAAATTTAAAGTCGTATTTTATTATCGTATAACAATCAAACAATTTTTTTACGATTGTGTTAGCGAGTAGACAACTTTACGTGGCCATTCAAACAAATCGGATTTGGGATTTACGAATTCATGTGCATGTCTGCAAATTCATACCAAATCTGTAAATCACAGCTAATCGGTGATAAATTCACTGTTTTTGGGACAAGAAACACAATGCTGTGGGATTGGCCTATGTCTGACCAACTCCCACAATCCTTTGCATGATAAATTAGTACACCATTTTGTGATAATAACAACAATGCCAGAACTAAACAATTGATAAACATCTGCACACGTTGTATGTACACAATCTATTGACAGTCTATTGACAGCGGACAACAAGTGTTATAATAAAATCAACAGACTTTAGGTAGTTAAGCATTTAAATTTAGATAATCTAAAATTACTCCAATCGTTTTATTACAGCTAAAAACATGAATGACAATAACATACCCAAATTAAATACGACTTTAATGCACAAAGTGTCTTAAAACAGACAAGACAAGTAATGGATTAAAAAGGCACATGCAGCTCCATAAATTGACAGGTATTTATTAGAAACAATTGTTTTTATGTTACACGTGATTATTTTAATCGCAAATCCGTCTATTTCAAAGTTGAATACGACGATATGGTTACCAATCGGGAAAAAAATTCATAACAACATCAAAAATTCCAGAAATTTCAGAATAAATTAAAAACCTTTATTGAAAATTACGCAGAAACAAAAATGAAGTGTAACGAAGCATACAATGAATGTTATGCATTCATTTTACAATTTGTTCCGTTCGTTCTACGATCGTTTAGAGACTAAAAACGAACATAGAACAAATGTTCTACATGCATTTTAATATAGAACGTTCGTTTTACGTTCGTTTTTAGTATTCAAACGACTGTCGAACGTTTATGTTACGGTCGTTTTTAGTTTCAAAACGATTGTAGAACGAACGGAACGAATGCAAACTGAATACGCAATTTTCGTTCTATGCTTTATTACACTTCATTTTCATGTCCACGTAATTTGCAATAAAGGTTTTTGTGATAAGAACTTTTAATTTATTCAGAAAATTTTATATTTTTTTATTTTTTTATGAATTTCTTGTTCTAACTGGTGTTTTACTTTTCTTTGTTTTGTGATTAAAAATTACGAAGTTAATTAAAACCATTAAATCGCTTCTTTTTTTATCCATTCTGATTTATTTTTTTATTTATTAGAAATGCCAGATATAACGGAAGCCATGATTGATGGCATTATCTCCTCCAAATCAGTTATAATTTTGGAGGAGCTAGACTGTATTGGAGCACTTGGACAGAAAAATAACCACACACCAGAACAATAACGTTTTTATCGCATCCATGCGCTTTTTTAATCAGTTTTTTGTGCTTTTTTGGGTTTTTGACCAAGCATTGACCACGTTGACCGCATGTTAGGCCTATCGGAAATCAGTCAATTTTGCATCAAAATTTTCGTTTTATACATTGTTTTGACCACCAATGATGGCTGCATTACTAGAATGCATCCAGCCCTTCAATCCAGATGACGATTGGGCAATGTACATCGTGCATAGACGACCAAAAGAAAGTGCACGTACTCCTCGCATCCATGAGGATGCAAACTTTCAAGCAACTGACTGACCTGGCCTTTCCGAATGCAGCAGCAACAAAATCATTTACGGATTTGGTGGCGTTGATGGAGTCGCATCAGCGGCCGACCCCACTCATTCCGGCAAATCATTCTGGTTAGTTCATTGCTTGGTCTTTGTCCTTTGTCGGACGCAATGAAATAGATTTGCAACAGTTATATTTTGCGTATTCAGTATATTTGGTATACACATGGTGCATCAAGGGATTGTCGGATAGTGGTGTCCACGTCGGAATTGTTTGGAAAATTCAGTGGAATCAGTCGGGTCACAAAGTTGATCTTAGCATTCCGTATTCCGATTACAGCTACTAAGCGCAGATAAGACTGCTGACATAAAATACTCAATAGTCATCAATATTTAAGTTTTCTGTCAAGCCTTTCTGAAGTTTAAAGAAGGCATAGTTTGAGGTGGTTCCTGTTGACGGTTCTAGTTTGAATTCTGTTTTTGCTGTGGCATAGGAAATTCCTATCTTAGACATCCCTCTAGACATGTGACATGAGAGGGAAATTACCTTTCACAATGAGGACTCCAAAGAGGATCATCATCAAAAATATTCTCAGTGATAACACTTCTTCAAGGTAACCACACAAGAAGTAACAATTACTGTGTTACTCTTCTTTGGAGGGCATGCTCCAAAATGGGAGTTGAACCAGATTTTGGGATCTAATTGGCTGAATCATATTATAACAACAAATTCCCTGCAGGAATTTGGGCTTGTTTTATCCAGCACTGCCAAATAATTCGAATTAACTGGTGCCCATCATATTTGCTATGATTGTTTGATAATTTGTGGAGTGATTGCCATCGATCTTAATTGAATAAAAACAATTTATTGAAACGCAGCACATTGCAGTGACTACCGTAGTTATCCATGTCAACATTATTCCAGTCTGTATTTAAGTAAATGAAAATAAATAAATTTTATCTATCAGCCAGTATTACTGATAACTTTTTACAATACCTTTGGAACCGATAGGAGATAAACACAAGGCCACATAATGATAAACATATATGCAACTCATAAGTCACACACGACATTGTCATCACTCCACACTAATTTGCAGACAAAGCATTTTGTAGTACTGTAATTATGGAGTTAACAAATTTCACAGACATGTTTTTTGAATACTACCAAAGTATTAGTTTGGTAGTAATCATCAGCATATTGCTATATTTAAAAAAATCGCGTAACTTACCACCTGGACCTTGGGGATTGCCAATAGTAGGATATTTCCCTTTTTTAAAACAACCACACCATATTGGAATTACGGAATTAGGAGATAAGTATGGTAATGTCATAAGGTAAACACAGAATTTAAACTATATATTTAATTTCTTAACCAATTTTTGATTGTGTTTTACTAGTTTTTACTTGGGGAGCGTGTTAGTGATAATGCTGGGTGATTACAAAACCATCAAAGAAGCATTTGTAAAACAAGGAAATCTATTTTCTGGTAAACCGCAATCCAGTGTCTTTCGACGGCATAAAACGGATAGAGGTAGAATTTGAATTGCAATACATTTATTTTTCTCAATTAAAAGCTTTACAATTTTGATGCAGGCTTGATGTTGGCCGAAGGTGAAAGAGCGAGTCAACACCGTCGCTTTATTTTGTCAACTTTTAAAGATTTTGGAATGGGCAAAACTAGTCTGGAGCAACAATTAATGGTAGTATGAACATATGCACTGAATCTGTGATTGCGTTGCAGACACTGGCCGCACTAGTGGCATGCTTTGGGCAAAGTCTACTAGGGCACAAGGCAAAACAAGAAGTTGGTTCTACAAGGTCTTAACAGCCTTAAGACGTCAAGAAGGCAGATTAAAAAATGCACTTTCAGAACAAAAAATGCATTTCATAACAAACAGTATTCATTTTCAGAACATAAAATGCATTTTCAGAACATAAAATGCATTTTCAGAACATAAAATGCATTTTCAGAACATAAA
>JAQFXT010001824.1:0-14990 GCA_034683725.1 Strigamia crassipes
TTGAGAATTTTTGATAACATTTTGTAGAAATTTAAAAAAATTTGTCGAAATTTGAGAATTTTTGATAACATTTTGTAAAAATTTAAAAAAATTTGTCGAAATTTGAGAATTTTTGATAACATTTTGTAAAAATTTAAAAAAATTTGTCGAATTTGTCGAATTTTGATAACTTAAATCAAAATTTTGATACTTTTAAAAACTTTTTTTTAGAAATATTAATTTTTTTTATATATAATTTTGTCGAAATTAGAGAAAGTCTGATGAAATGTTGATGAATACTGGTACTATTGGCGATTCTTTACTTAAATTTAATTTCTTGCAATTTTGCGTTTGTCATGTGATATCTGTTCCACCAATCACATTCATAATTACTAAAGCACAAAAGAGTAAAAATACAAAATCCCAAAATTGTCTACGCGGTAGTTTTTGCGATTTTAACGAGCAAAACAAAATGGAGGCGACCAACCTCGATCTAAGCGGCCAACTGGAATTACCATCAATAAACTGGAGCATCCATGATCACAAAACACCTAGGAAACTCAAAAAAATGACTCTAACATATTCTGTGAAACTTGTGGGTATTAAAACGCCGTTAATCGCACTTTATCGCAAAATTGCCAACTCATGCGATTGCTTTTGGAACCTCCAATAATTACTGATATCCGCCATTAATACAAAATCACAAAATTGCCAAATCATACATATAATCAAAACAGCAAAACTTGGTCACTTCTACTTAAATCCCTATTAAAACATTATTATTGATTCTACGCCACTAAAAATCATTAATTGCATCGAGGTAACAACATTACCCAAATATTGATACATCGCCCCCACTACGCAACATTGTTTACACACTCAATACCTCATTTGCATTTTAATTCATCTATTTGTTAGTTTTGACCAGAATATCTTAAGTGGGCCAAACTAGCTTTAAAGTTTCTATCCAAGCTGCTGCCACTCCAGATTGTCCGGGGTTAAAATTTGCAAAAAGTGTCAAAACCCAACCGCCATTTGCATAGCAGATGGATTGCACAATTAGCAGCATTGCAAATGAAGTGTTTAGATTTATTCACACAATTTGCAGAGATGAGGTCAACATGATAGTGAAGTGAAGTTGTTTGCCTTTATCAAGTTGAAATGATTTTCACAGCAGATTGGCTATGGGCAAATGAGTTATGTTTATGCAAATCTCTTATTGGTGCCTGGTGGACCTGGAAAATTGGTAGATAAGCTGGTGGTGGTATTTATAGAAGGCTTAGATCAAGGTAACACCATGTAATGAGGTTTGAATCAATGAAACTACCATTTCTTATCACTAACTTGACATTGGAAATATTGCACAGCCTGAGTTGGAATTAATGAGTTGGGATAAAGGTGGATCTCATTGATTTATGGTAAATCTGGAGATTGTTTTGTTTTTGAGATTTATCACACTTGTCTGTATATTGGGGGTTTATATTTATCAATTGTTGAGGGGGTTTTAGGGTGTAGTTTAGGTGAAGACTGGATCAAATTTGTCTTGGAAGTGATTCAATTTAACTTATTGGTTGGTGTGGGGAAATGGATGATAAAAAGGGGTAGAGTTGGTGTGGTTGGATTGATGTTTTAGCTGTTTCGAGATTATTTTTGTATTATTTTGGTTAAAAAGTTTGTTTTTGCATTTTATTGGTGAGTTTTTGGCTTGGTAATGGACTTTTGTATGTAAATATGGTTTTTGTGTATAAATAGGGTTTTTGTGTATAAATAGGGTTTTTGTGTATAATAGGGTTTTTGTGTATAAAAATTGATTTTTGTGTATAAAAATTGATTTTTGTATATAAAAATTGATTTTTGTATATAAAAATTAATTCTTGTATATAAAAATTAATTCTTGTATATAAAAATTGATTTTTGTGTATAAAAATTGATTTTTGTGTATAAAAATTGATTTTTGTGTATAAAAATTAATTTTTGTATATAAAAATTAATTCTTGTATATAAAAATTAATTCTTGTATATAAAAATTAATTTTTGTATATAAAAATTAATTTTTTTATATTTTTGTATTTTTATAATGATTCTAATTTTTTGTACTAAAAAGTGAATTTTTGTGTTGAAAAGTGAATATTTGTACAAAAAAGGAATTTTTGTACAAAAAAGGAATTTTTGTACAAAAAAGGAATTTTTGTACAAAAAAGGAATTTTTGTACTAAAAAGTGAATTTCTGTACAAAAAGTGGATTTTTGTACTAAAATTGAATTTTTGTGCTAAAAAAATCAATTTTTCTACAAAAAAATAAATTTCTCTACTAAAAAAATAAATTTTTCTACTAAAAAAAATGAATTTTTGTATTTAAAAATGCAATTGCATGTTGGGTTTTACTGCAATGCTGGAAAACTGACTAAAACCTGCCTAAATTTGTGCGGATCAAATTTGCGCGACCCATATTTGCGCGGGCATATTACAGAAATCTCAAATTTGCGCAGTTTAAATTAGCGCAACCCAAATTTGCGCGGTCCCAAATTTACGCGGACCCAAATATCGGTTTGCGCAAATTTAAGCCAAAATCAATTCTGCGCGCAAATTTGGTGCTGGCCGAACAAATCAAATAAATTTGATCAGAAAACTTTGTGGGCAGTGTAATGAAGTGATTTGTCTTGGATTGCTGTATTCCAAAGAACAGAATTTCCAACTTGAAGAATGATCTTTATGCGTTGCAATTGTCATATGGGGACAGAAACAATTTTTCACACGACATACACGAGGGAAAATTGGAAAAAGATACACTTCCTCATCCTTTTATTTTGTTTCACTCCACCTGCCAGGTTGGGTCGGTCTTGGGCATTTTTTTTTATTGATCATTTCCACTAATAGGATAAATCTCCCTTGAGTCCTATAGCGCCAACTGGCGCAGACACAAAGAAATTGTATAAAAAGATTAACTTTACCAATTCCCTATCTATTTGTTCCAAAAATTTTTTTTCTTAATATAAATACAAATAAATCATTTTTATTTATTTATTCATTTATTTATTCAGGGTTCAAACAAGAGTGATTCTGCATGATTTAAGAAGTGAATTAGAAGAGCAATTGGAGAAAGATGTCTTACCTGAGGAATATGTCTTCCTGAAAAGTGTCGGTAGGAATTTTGCAAGAGTCAAGGAAAAGCAAGAATATCAGTTGAAAGTCAGAGATTTTATACCTCCTAATGTAAGTATGTGTTACTTGAGGTTTTAAGGTAAATAATCATCAAAAAAATGCAACTGTTTTTAGTGTTTGAATAATTTTTTTGTTTTTGTTTTTAAACTGAAAATTGCCGCTTCGGATTTTCTTCTGCGAGAACTGCGAGAACCGATAAATCCATTTTTGCCGCTAGACGCTATAAAGTTCGGCGAAGCCTTGGTCTAGTGGCATAGCCAAGAATATTTTTTTGGAGGTGCATAATTGTGAGAAAAAAAAGTGCATGAAGTGCAGGGCGTATGAAGGACCATAGGCATATCCGATCACTTTATCGCCTCTCGTTTCATCGCCTAGCAGACATGGCGATGAAACGAGAGATCGAAAATTGTGTCAAACAGCCAGGCGATGAAATGAATAGACGTACTGACGACGTAAGTTTTGTCGCTGCGTAGGTCGATAAAACGTACGTCGATGAAATGAGAGGCGATGAAGTGACTCCATCTCGCCATAGACGCTGACTGTGAAGGATAGGTTAGGATAGGTTAGGTGGCTATTGGTTGCTAATCTGTACCAATCGCTGAAACGGCGTCGCTAATATGAATTGCTACCGGTGGATATGCATGCCACTGAAATTTTGCTCTATCTTTGATGGTTTTCGAGTTACCGATTTAAATACCATAAAGATGACCTTTTTGGTGAAGATTGGATAGCTGATCCTTCGCTTACTATTCAAGCCCACCAATAGAATCGATGTATTTTCCTACTTATTTCAGAGGGCCTATTCCTTTGAATTTATCTTATATAATGCTGGATGTCTTTATGGGGCTACAGGAAATTGACTTTTTAGTCCTATTCCTGTGTGATGCTGGGTAGGTAATTAATAAAATGACCTTGACTTTAGGTTCAATGACAACCATTTTCAGATTTGGAGAGCAACAATTGTTTGCTAATGAAAATTGTTTTGAATATATTTAAGAAGTAAAGACTTTTATTTTGCTAATAAATAAACGGAATAAATAATTGTTGCTAAACAATAGTAATGGATTGGAATCCATTTTTAAAAAAAAAAACTAAACGGGAGGCACATTGGTTTTTTTGGTGTGATTTAATTTATTCTTGTTTAGTATGTTGGCACTAGTAACGGTGTGCTGCAACCGGAAGTTGAAACATTCGGTAAGTTAAATAAAAATATTTAAATACGAGAAAGATTTATCGCCGAAAGATAATGCGCGAAGTTATGAAGCAAAATATTAATTGTATGAATAACAAATAAACAACGTTATAGTAATGTCTTTTTTTATCTTCTGCAATTAGGTTAGCGTTCCATCGTTTTGTAATTTGGTGTATTTTTTTTTTTTTTTTAGAAACACGATGAGTTTTTGAGTCGTTTACTTCGTTAGACCTACTGTGGGCTTAGGGGTTTGGTTTTGGTGGATTTAAAAAAAAAAAGGGTATGAGCACGAAGAAATAATTCTGGTGAATTAGTTTCTTGGGATTGAAGAAGGGTGGTTTGGGTGGGGTTGATGAGGGTCCATGATTGCAGTTTCCATGACATGAAATTTCTTGTGATTGGCTTCTTCATGGAAGCAAAGAAAGGGAAGAGTAAAAAAGATGAAGCTAACCACACCCAACACTCATCTTTTGTGAAGTTTTGCTCCTTGATTAAAATGTCTGGAGTTTTGTACCAATTGGAACTAACTGGATTTATGTCTCCATTTACCTTAAGTGCTTTGCATTTACTCTTTATATTTTTTATATTATATGCATTTTTGGGGGCTTTTACTCCTGAAAAGAAAGTTGATGCTGTTAAATTTATGCTTGGAGTGTAGCTTTTAAATCTGGTTGTGTTTGGTGAGCAGGAAGCAATTTATTAATGAAACAAACTGAGCAAAAGAAGAAAATGGCCAGGCAAAGTTTGCAAAAGAAAGCAATGTTTGCTGCCAATTAACTGGATGCCACATTATATTTTTAAATAAATTAACTAATTGGATAGAGAGAATTCTATTAGACAGGTGCAAATAGAGGTTCTATTGAAGTGGAGTTACTTAAAGGGATTTTTTTCTTTGTTTCATTATTATTTGATAATTTGATTAGAAATTTCATTTCACAGGCGACATTTTGATTTTTTTAATGGAGTTTGTGCATGTGGTTGCCAACATTTGATTGGTCAGTGGCTTAGAGGATTAAAATGGGGGAGATAAAAGGCTTAAATATTATTTTGAAATTTCTTTGGGCATTTTTAATTAAAAGTGAAAATAAAACATTCTGTCAAGAAACTATACAGTAATTACTTTGGTGGCAGAAATGTAATCGGACGGTATCGGGTTTTATCAAAAAATAAATTATTTTATAAAAATACATTAGGTGCGTTCAATTCATGAAAGGAGAAGTGACTTTTATTTTATTTTATTTTAAAATGGTGACTGTGGAATAAACGCATGCGCATTGGTTGCTTGGAAGTGCCATGGCAGCCGATCTAACTTGTCTTGTGTTTCATGCACCTCACTTGAAAGTGTCAAAGAAAGTCACTTTCTAAAGCTGACTTTCTTTAATTATGACGTAAAAAGGTGTCTGTTCTGCGTATTGTCCGACTTCCCGCTCCCACGATGTATTCGGATTTTCTCTCGGCCATTTATTTTACGTCTAACGAGATTGAGAATCGGAGAAGTAAGCATATCAATGTACGATATTATTTCCTGCGGGATTGGTTAAACGATGGTGTGTTCCATCTTTTATTCGACAGTCATTTATTTGCCAGGAATGTATTGTATTTTGGTCATACGAGTTAAGGTTAGGTTAGGTTAGGTTAGGTTAGGTTAGGTTAGGTTAGGTTAGGTTAGGTTTACCGACAAATAAATGACCGTCGAATAAACGATACGACTTTCACCTTTTGTCAATTGTATTAATGTATAATATATTTTGCAAGATGAAATATGATTTTTGTACCTTTTTGGTTATCTAAGGCTCAAAATTTTAAATTCTCGCTAAATTGTACTGCGTACCGCGAGTATTATACTAAAACCCAATATAGCAGACTGTATTGTCTGCTATATTGGGTTTTAGTATAGCAAAATCATGTGATTGTTTTGGAGATTTCAATAATTATTGATTTTATGATTAATGCAAAAGCACAAAATTACCAAATCATACGTATGATGAAACCGGGCAATTTGAATTTTGCGCCAAATCAACCGTTGCCGATCGAACAGCAATGAATACTCAGAAATCGAATTTGTTTATCCATTTGTATAAATATTTTTGAAACATTTTGTAGATTTGTTTGACAAATGAGTGCACTTTCTCTTTAATGCTAAGTTGATTGTTGTGGGATTGAATGGATCAATGGATGTTTGGGTGAAGTAAGTTGTGTATGAAAATGGGATTTAAGTAATAATCCTTTTAAGTTGGTGTTTTGTTTTGCAGCATTTGGAATTAATTAAATGAAAGAAGGGCATTTGTGAATGCCTTTTTGAAATGGTTGGTTGTTTTGATGATTATGAGTTTTCCTTGTCTTGAGATGAATGTAACTTCATTTCTCACCACCACCATGTGGCCATTTCCCCAAACACTTGTAAAGTTAAAAGCGTTTTTAATGTCTTTTGCCAGGCGTCTGAACCCGAATTGTACCTGCTCGAGATCATACCAGAAGTGGAGGGCAATCAAAGTGATAAGCTGCTTAACAGAGGTAATTTTGCTTTTCTTTTATTGGCTTAATAAAAACTGTTGTGTTTGTGTATTTAGTTAAAGGTAATGTTATCAAACCTACACTTCTATTGTGCAGTTTATTAAAGATACAAAAGTGTAAACAAAAGTGTAAACAAAAGTGTACCAGGTGACTAATTGTGTTGACATTATCAATGTTTTCTTGTTATTAGTCCATATTGACTGGGGACCCAAAAATGGGAATACATTTTGAGGGCCCCTAAAAATTAAAATGATATTTCATAGCCCTAAAAAATAAAATAGTTTTGGTTATGGGGCCCCTAAATAATAGAATGAGTTTTTGGGGCCCCTAGATAACAGAATGGGTTTTGGTGCTTTTAAAAATGGATTAATTTTGGTTATGGGGCCCTAAAATAACAGAATAGGTTTTTAGGGCCTTTAAATAAAATAATGGGATTTGGGGCCCTAAATAAAGAATGAAGCTTAAGGGACTTAAATTTATAAATGAAATTTGAGGGCTCTAAACTGGGAATGAAATTTGAGAGCCTTAAAAATGTAAATGAATTTTAGGGGCCTAAAACATTTGATTGGACTATGAGGGGCCTAAAAAGTGGGTATAAATTCTTGAGTCACCTCAAAATTTTACTGATCTGAAAAAACCAAAAATCATTTTCAATAGTTTCATTGTGGTCCACAAACTATTGGGCCTTATGCAGCTCAGTGTGCAAAAACTCCACATTTATTGTAAAGTGCAGTCTGCTTAAAACAAAAAACATGTTTGCATCAGATGGCACTAAATCAATTGTGGATACAAGCTTGAAAAGACTATTTTGTGTGCAGGGCAAAACAACATGCAACAATTAACCCCTATGGAGGAGAAAAATGATGACTGAGGCCAATTGAATGCATTTTCCCCATTGAAATATTGAGATTTGAATGAGTCACGATTCTGCGCCTGAAGATCACGTTCCACACATTCAAATTCTACACACACAGCATCAAAAAGCATTCTGTTTTAATGCGTATGCTGATAAATACACTGGTGTTTATGATGAATGCGAATGGGAAGCGGATTATTCCTTTTAATTTATGGACTCTTCAGTGTATAAAAAGCTGTTGGTGCCACAGTTGACAGGAACTTACATTTGCCACTTCCTGTTGGCAATTTATGTGATTGACTGAATAGTGAGTGGGGGGAGCAGTGAGTGTTTTGACCCACACTGTGACCGTGAGGCATGATTTCTATTTGCCCGCTCATCAACATTTCATCGATGTGACATGGTCAGCCGGTCGCATGGCAACCTGATGTAATTGGCAAACGATAACAAATTGAATTGCTCTGTTTATATTAGACCAAATCAGCAGCACCCCGTCAGCCATTTTTGAGGCCGTATAAAAACCGTCGAATAAAAGTTGTGGGGGGGGGGGGGAGACAAAATGGTAGGTGCGCTACAGTCAGACTGCAACAACATAGTCACCACTGATGATGATTGGGAGATCGAACGGCCTTTGGTGAAGAAAACATTTACTTTGTCAGAAATGTTATTGGACTAAAGTGATTTAAAGATTTGACCATCTCAAATGGGCGAGCATGTTGGATATATTATTTAGAGATATTATTGTGACTCGTTAGTCGTTACTATAGAAATTTATTGTATTGTCGTTGTTATTAAAGAAGCAAGATGGATGTACACATGGCTATATTCATTCCAAATTAAGAGCTGCGCAACAGTATTTTATTTGTAGAGCGCCATTTATGCCATTAAACAAACTTTAGTATTATTTAGTAGTACGACGTGCGCATTTACATAGCAGTTTTAAATGATGCAAAACTTATCCATCGTTTTGATTTGTTTATTTGATTGATAGGCAGGATGTGTTCCGAGTTGGTTTCACCCTCGCATCTTCCCACATTGACATCTCCCGTGAATGACCTGTCGACACCGTCTGCTGTTCTAAGTGGTTCGCCGACAACCATACTCTTGCCACCCGTTTCCTCTGGTGCCAAAGCAGCAAGGGTCAGCAGCAAGAACCGAGCCACATCCTCCACTGGACTTGTTGCAGTTGACTCTGAGGTCAAGTTGCCAAGGTGAGAAAAATGAAATGCTTCACTAAGTGTTAATTTCCCTTCTAATTCTGGCTCCATTAACCGCCTTGGATGCTATTACTCAAGTGTCCAGGCCAAGTGAAATAGTGCAGTTAAATGGTATTTAGTGAGTCTTGCAATTTAAATAAATAAAAATGACCTTTTGACCAAAATGCTTTGTTCCAACAACAAACATTGTTAAAACTTCCTCCTATTAAAGAACATATATTTTTATTATGTGTTTGTAAATTCAAGATTTATAAAATGAATTTCATCAAGGAGTTTTATAAATTTTCTAATTACCACATGGCTCTAATCAGCTCTTGGAAAGTGACAGTTGCAGGGTCATCTGACCCTTCTCAGCTTTGGGAGAATGTTTGGGATCCTTGGGAATTGTAACTTGTAGATTTGAGCTTCCAAGTGATATGAGTTAAGATATCAGCTAAGCAGGAAAGTTTGAGATGCTGCACTGCATGGCGTGCAAAATGTGTGTCTCATGCAGCTGACTTAGTTTATAAAACTGAAAAAAAAACTAATATAATTTTTATTGATGCAACAAAAGCTCATCATTCATTGCAGTCTTACTGTTACAACAACAAATCTTAACAATAGTCGAGTTTCAATATGATATTCTATGGGTAACATTATTGTGTTTGTGGTTTTTTATTGGAATTGTGTTTTAATGTTATTCTTGTCAGCTCTTTATAACATTTTTTGTTTTTGTTTTCCCACTCTAACCTCATTCTTTCCCACTATGATTTATCCTGAATCATTTACTCAGTATTCAAGTGGAGCGTCCAAAATCAGAGTCCCATGTCAAAAATGGAAAGGAACTAAAGAGTTTACCAAAGAAATCCATTCCATCTACACATTCTGTGGTGCCACCTCCACCACCACCAATTCCTCCACCACTGCCTCCTTCACATCTTTCTTCTAGGATTCCTGTCCCACGGTCCCGGGCCGGAAAGGGAACGGCTTCTGGCAGAAGAGTTAGCGTCACTGCCAATGTCTTGAAGAGAAGACGTTATAGCGGCAACGGTAGACCAAGTGCAATTATTGCTTATCAGAGAATCATTGTGCCCAATGGCAGGAGAATGGTGGCACGCAGCACCGCTTTATCAGATGTTGCCGAAGAATCCGAAGGTGGTGACCCACCGTTAGTTCCCATGCGGGTAGAAGGCCCAGAGACATTGAAGCAAAGGACATCTTATGCAAGAAAGTACAAAGCTATACAAAAAGTGTTTGATTCACCGCAAGAGTCGACCGACGAAGAGATCCGTAAACTAGAAGTGGAGATTTTACCAATGGTTCCATTGGAGGACTCAAAATCAGAAGACGAAGAGATTGCTAAGACCCATTGGCAAGGCAAAGATGAAAAACAGTTGGTCCAAGAAGACTCTGATGAAAAACAGTTGGTCCAAGAAGACTCTGATGAAATGACTGTGACAAGCCAGAGCAGACTTCTTCGGCGCACAGTTTCATCTTCGGGAGCATTGCGTCCGGTGTCTAACTTGGACATACGGTCGGCTCAACAGGCAGCCATTCTGAAGTATCAATTGACTGTGAATGAGCTAAAAGGTTTACGCCATGCCGCCTGTCATACTAGTGAACAGACCAATAGACCCATTATGTACAGGCGTATCCGGCCGATACAGAGGACGGTGTGGTACCCGAGACCTCTCCACGAGGGCGGTAACCCTCCCCCGGTGCTGCGGCAGACTACATACCGCAGAGGAGGGAGGAGGAGCAAAGCGGTGCGGGGAGACGCCGGTCATGCGTACTACACCTTAAGTAACGATAGAAGGAGATCGGATAGACCACATGTTACATTTGGGACTCGCATCTCTAAGAAGAAAACAAAGCCATTGTCTCATCAAGGGCTAAAACCAAAATCTGTTAAAACTTTGCCGGCGTTTCAAGTGATTTCGACAAACCCGTTGTCGGAGGAAGAAGGCAATAGAAGAGTTCCTTATTCCAAGTCAAAGCGCAGAAGGAATAAAGTACCAAAGCCTGAGATAGAAGAGGAATCAGGATCTGGGAAAGAGAAAGTCTCAGACTTGGAGCCTACGGTTACAGTGCCTTGCGAGAAGTCTGGCAGCGGATGTTGTGATTGGGTCATCGATAGTGTTAGTTTAGAGGAATTTGTAAACAGCGAAGAGAAGAGGAAGCAAGTGCTGCAGCCAATAAGGAAAGCAGCCCAGGCCAGGAGAAAGCAGGCTGAAATGGAAGGTAAGAGTAAGTATTCGGCTTCAACTTCGGAAGTTCCCCAAGGAACGGTTTTGCTATGTTCGGTGGATAGACCGCATTGATGAAGCTGAATTGATAGTTGAAGAAATGGTTTTGTATTTTGTAAATTGGGGATTAGGAGAGAAAAAGTGGGATTTTAAGAGGTTTTTTTTAATGTGCTTAAATGTTATTGGCATTTGACTTAATGCTTGAATAGACAGTAATTAAAGTCAATTAGGTTGTTTTGTTAGAATCTGTGATTGTTTTAAGAGTGATTTAGGTTGTTTTGTTAGAATCTGTGATTGTTTTAAATGATTTAGGTTGTTTTTTTTTTAAACAATAAAAAAAATCACAGTGCTTATAATCACTTTTCTGTTGTGATTGTACATGATTAACTTGTTTGTGATGAAATTTGTTTTGAATTGAAGTAGAAAATGTTTATTTAGACATCAGTGCAAATTGAATATTACCCGTCTCTGTTTTAAAGTGGCATGTTTCATTAATTCTCTTTTATCTTTCTCTTGTTCCTAATTTGCCATTTAAAGATGAATATTTAACATGTGTATTGATGCAATAATGATTATCTGTAGTAATCTTGCACTCTTGGAAATGCAAATTAGAGTGCATCAAGTTTGAATAAAGATTCTTACCTATTAGGAATTTTCTATTAAGCAATCATAAGTTCCATGTGCAATTGGCAAAATTAGTAGAAAAGCTTTTTAGTTTTATTGATTTCTAGCATTTCAATCATTTGCATGAGAAATTGAAATGGCAATAGTGAATTTGTTATTAATCCAAGTAAAAGGTGCATTCAGCTTCCAAAACCTCTATGTGCAGAAATTGTCAGCTTGTAATAGGCCAAGAAAAATGACCTCTTGAAGTTGCCATTCTTTTCCACTTTATTTAAAATCACCAACAGATGTCTCACCCAAGACAGCTAATGGACATTCCTGAGACATTGTGAAGTTGTGCAGTGAAGCTGACTAACAGTTAAGGGGTATTGGATGGTAAATTACAGTGACTAATCTCAATAAGATGTGTAATTGTATCTGAGAATAAAGATTGGTGTTAACCTTCAACTGTTTATTCTGATTGAAGGTTTAATTTAGTGGTTTACAATGACAAGTTGATGTTGATTAGTTGGAGTTTACCTAATACTTTGCCTGTCAACAGTATGTCCTTTTATTCAGTCATTTAGATTGAAGTTTCCTTTATGGATTTTCATAATTATTTAATTAACATTCTTCTTTTCATGTATTATGTATATTGAAAATCAATTGTTTTTTATCATTATTATTTTTAATTATAAGTAGAGCGAGGATAAATGCATAAAAATTTTTTTTTTTGCATGTGTAGCCAAAATTGGCTATAAATGCATAAATGCATAAAATAAATGCATAAATTGCTATTTTCTGCTTTTTGCGTGTACATATCATGTGTGTATTGTGCGCTTATTTTGCGGATATATATTATATTTTTCTAACAATTCCATTGCATGAAATGAGATTTTTGGTGCATATTTTACGCGCATAAAACAATTTTTATTTTGCATAAATATCCGGGCTCTAATTATAAGTAAATCTTTATGTCAATTAAATGTTATTTCTATTGTATATTTTAGAAAGATTTAAAAAAAAGAAAAAAAGAAATACAGTGAAAAAGTAAAATTTTCAAAAATGACTGTCTAGTCTCTGTAGAGATACTTCAATTTGATTGATTTTTGACAGCTTTTAGGTTACACAATCAGCAAACCTGGAGACTGGTGCCAAAATTTGAAAATGTGGAAACCATGTCATTGTAAGTATATGACTGCAAGTCCTCTCTTATTTTTGAAAAGTGCTGTAAGTATTTTGGAAGAAATGTCCAAAGATTATAGTTTTCTGCTTCAAGAGTTAGTACATCTTTAATAACTAGCATTAGTGGTGAAATAATACATGTAATCAATATACAAATGTGTCTTTTTACTGTAAACACTACATGGGCAATGTGAAATTAATTTTTCAGATTGAAACTAACATTTTTTATGAGTAATTATATTAAGTCTAGCATTAATGTGATTCACATTTTTGTCTTTTTATTCCATGATTACTGTTTTAATTTTTCTTTTTAACTTCTTTTTTTCTCCATCTATGGGTTTCACTGGAGCTTTACTAATTAAAATCCCAAAGTGAAGTCAAATGGTAAATTATTCTTTTACTTTAGCATGAGATAGCACAAACACAATGGCAAAATAATTCAAAAAATTAGTGAATAAAAGCTTTTGGAGACAAAATAAAAGAAAAAAATGAGCTTAAGGGAGAAGAAATGTGTTTTTAGTTGGCTGCTTTTAAACTTTATCAAAGTGTGAGTTGAATTTTAAATTGAGTTTTGTGATAAATAGTAAAGTTTATTGTATTGATTTCTCTATAGCTGCTGCAAACTTGTTTTTATTGGTTAAGAGATTTGGGATTTCTGTGATAATCTCAACTTGTGCATTATTCCATTAACTTTTAAAATGGAAATAGAAAAAAAACAAAAAACAAATTTATAAATTTCTTCTTTTCTCCACTTTTTTGACATTTAGTTTGTGCAACAACATACAATTGAACATTTTTTAAATATTGAAAAATTTTGAAGATTTAGGGCATTTGGATTTAGAAAATAAAAGAACAATGCTGGATATGAGTTTTAGCACAGCTCAGTGAAATACAGCAGCTCTGAAACAAACAGCAGAAGAAAGGGGGAAAAAAGAAAGAAAAAAAAAATATACTTGGATTTCTGGTTCAAATTGGAATTACCACAGCCCTCTTTTAGCTCCATGCAGGCGTAAGCCCATCAGTTTCCCTGGGGTGAGCACAGGAAGTTAGGGAGATGGATTTTCCATTCATTTGAACTTCAAAAACATAGGTTCTGTCAGTGTCTATTCTGATTCTATTTAGGAAATGTTTTTTTGCTGTTGGTAAATTTGGAAATGAAAATCAGTTATGATGGACTGATGGGTTTGATGATGGACAATCTTTTGGTATACATTAATAAGTAGTTGTTGGATGTCCACTGCTTAGGCTTAGAATTTACCTAAACTGGTATTAGCGGCAACAAAATTATTAATTATTCAATTTCTATGCTCTACAACTTTGTAATTGAATAAAATCATCACTAAATACTTTTTATTTAACTGTTTCAACAGATTATTGAATTTCTAGAATTCACCTGGAATAGTTTAAAATAAACACCCTGTATAATAGTTTATAATTTACAATTTGTTTTGTTCTTTTTTGTGTCTTTTGTTTCCACAGAACTCAGTGGTGTGTGTAAATAAACAGCAGTATTGTTATTTATTAGATTGCAATATTTTGGATTTGCAATTTAGATTTTTAATAATATTTTTCATATTAATGTCATAATCTATTTATACTTTTGCATACACATGCTATAATTAAAAAAAAAAATCTATATTTTAATACATAAACATAGAGTTGAACCTCGCTGTAACGAATTTTTGTTTTAACAAATTTTTTTTGGGATGACTTAGTTGGTTAGAACACCAAGTTAAAAAATTTTTATACAACGATTTTTGATATTACGAATTATTCGTTATAAAGAATTAGTTTTTTTACAAACGCTCTAATGCCCACAAGCTCGCAATGTGCTAGAAGATTTAATATTTTAAATTTATGAAAATAAAAATTTTATTTTAAAAACTACTGCCAAAACATATATTCACACAAAAATCACTGTTTGTGAATACAAAATGTTTTTCATGATAAAAAAGAATTTGTTTTCAGCTACAGAGTTGAAAAAAATTCAGTACTGTAATTATTATAACGAACTTTTGTTATAACGAGCAGATTTCTCAGGTCTCTTGCAATTTGTT
>JAQFXT010001825.1:0-14988 GCA_034683725.1 Strigamia crassipes
CTAAAAAATCACAAAATAAACAACAAATTCCACTAAAAATCACAAAATAAACAACAAATTCCACTAAAAATCACAAATTAGCAACAAATTCCACTAAAAAATCACAAAATAAACAACAAATTCCACTAAAAAATCACAAAATAAACAACAAATTCCACTAAAAATCACAAAATAAACAACAAATTCCACTAAAAATCACAAAATAAACTACAAATACCATTAAAACTCTTACAACAAAAACAAAATACCATTAAAACTTTTAAAACAAAAACAAAATACCATTAAAACTCTTAAAACAAAAACAAAATATCTAAAATTGTTTACACTAGTGTCCTCTATTGGGCGACATTACTACTGAATTAATTCTACCCCACATTGCCACCAGAGTGCGACACAAACACGCGAATAAAAACAAAAATATACGGAAATAAGTTTTAATTACTAAATGCCCTCAAAAAACCAGAAATGGAAAATTAATGAGCAATTGTACACTCGCACAATAAACCAAACCAACAAAAAAATCCTCCGCAACAATCATCATTTATCATTTATCAATAATACCATGTAAATGCGTATCAATTCAACCATAAATCAACATCCGTGAATAAAACACAATCTGATTGCAACAACCCAAGTGTAGATTTCCGATTACCCAAATCCAAAAACAATAAACAAGCCCAGATAACATCTCCAGTTCCTGCTGCCATCTAGTTGCAGATAACACAAACAAGCGAAGCAGGAAAGAAAACCTCGCGTGTTGCTATCAATTGTGAAACCCACAGCCAAATAACATTTGTCTGCCAAACAACAATATCACGATTGATGGAAAAAATATGTCCCCCAACCATCTGTCCGCATAAATGTCATTTCCCATTGTTCGAAACTTGACAAAAGTTGAAATTCCTTTCTTCTCCCTATATATTTCAAAGCCAAAACCATCAATACACCTGTCATCAACATCACCTGGCATTGCAGCACCAACAAAACCAAAAAAAAAAAAAAAAAAAACGAAAAAGCGCCAAACAACCCGCAAAATGGCCGCCAACAAAGTAAAATTAACAACATTGTCAGAAAAGATAGACGCGGGGGTCGGGTTCCTTCAACTACAAGAAAATTAACTCAAACCATTAGCGTTGAATAGCGTGAATTTATATGGAAGCAGTTTCCATAAAAGTGTCCCCTCTCGCACACAGATGGTCCACATTCACTCCCCCTTGGCCGGCCATGATTGCACCTCCGAGACACGAGGGGTAAGTAATTACCTCGCAAGGGTCGATGGGGGTTTCGGGTAAAGAGGGGGTTGGTCACATGTAAGGAACAAAGGCACCAACAGGGTGGAGCCCTTGCCTCATTAAGCCTCAAGCCAAGCACGAAATGGACTGGCGGGGACTCGAAGAGGCTAACTTTATGTTTTGACCACCGACCTTCGCGAAATGTTGCGACCAATTCCCACACGTGGACGCGCTAGGCCTAATTTACAACTTGCAAATTTGTGCGCCACAGTTAACGGTTTTTGCGCCATCTTTTGTTATTGGAGGGAAAAAGTGAAGGAGTTGAGGTTCACGGGCCAAGTAGGAATGAAAAATGCATCAAAGGATTAGGGAGGGGGTCCTTGGTGGGGCCCCCCGTTCCAAGTGCGTGGGTGAATTATCAATAATAATAAAGGGTTGACACGTTTTGAATGGAGTAATTCAAAGGAAGGGGTTAGGTGGTGTCAAGGGGTGAAAATTAGGTTGGGCAACACCAGAGGGTGTCTTTATTCGCAAACTTAGATGCAAATCAATAGCGAGTTCAGAGGTGGCAACACCTTCTCGTGTGAAGTCAATTTGGCCCGCAATTACAGTTGCGTTTAATAAGAACGAGCCCAATATTCCGCCCGAAAATTGATTTCGTTTATAATGTTACATGTACGAACACCCCTTAATAGACAGTTTGCGCAAACAATTTCTTATGCTTATGATCCTTCCTTATGATTATAATTACACCTATCCCCCGATTTACACTGAAGATCGGTTCAGCACAAAACCGTGTAAATTGAAATCTTGGATTTTGCTAAGTAAAATCGTGTAAAACGAAAATAACCCCAAAATGTGCACGATTCGGTCATTTATTTAAGTAAAACAAAAGTAAGACATCTTAGAAAACGTAAAATTATACTCAGTTTATAAAACAACAAACGTACGAATGTAATACAATATACGTATTTTACAACACCGGGAATCAATCCCCCGTTGTTTTCATCGGTGTTACCGAAAGAATAAAATTCAAAAATATCGTCAAATCTTTGTATAGGCGTATATGGAGCGGAATATACATTTTTGTCAATTTTTTGAAATCTGTTAATTTATAAACCGTGTAAAAGCGAAATCGTGTAAAACGAGTGCCGTGTAAATCGGGGGATAAGTGTATAAGCATAAGATTCAAGTTATACGTTGAGGTTGCGCGATTTTTCTTATACTTACACTAATTTAAATTTATTTTAGTAAATAAATCCAATTAAATAACTTAAAGTGACTTAAGCAACGATTTATGCGATTTTGTGCGCGAATTTTGTGCGATTTGGGGTAAAGAAGGCGTGCGCAGTCTGCGCAAGCGATATTTCAAATTCCCCTGGTGGGGGAATAAAGCAAGTGTTGATAAAACGAGAGAAATGGCAGCAATGTCAACAAAAGAAGTGATGCTTGTATAGAGTTGTTGACTAAGTTATGGGGCTCTACACCATCATGGCAAATCCACACGGGGTCGGGGTGGTCGTCTCAGCAGTAGGCCCCTTGTAATTGGGACGCCAGTCGACGGGAGGCGTCCACCCCTCGGGGTAAAGGGAAAGGGAGGGGGCAAATACAGTCCCCACCGGCCATCGCAGATTTACAACCCTCGAGGCCCCTATCTAATCAGCCAGAGCACCGCGAGGCCGATTTATGGGGCACCGCTTTGACCGCAGCCAAAACTTGTAAATCACCCTGCCCCAGGGGGAAGCCACCCACCAAATGCAAGTCGTTCAGCACCCACTGGCTGACCAGAACGACTTTTTTATAATCGTCTTACATCCTTTCTCTGAATCAGCAACTTTGTAGTGTCCCAAAAAAAAAAAAAAAAATACAAAACGACAAAAAGTCGATTGTTTTCGTTTTCGTTTCCGTTTTAGTGGAAAATTCAAAAAAATTCTTCAAAAAAAAAAAAAAAGAAATTTTTTTGTTGGTGATTACAATGAGATTGTATTGGCGCCGAATTGTCTCGAATGGCACAATGGAGGTCTTTGAGCGGCAGAGCGTCTAATTAGTCCTCACGGTCCCCCCGTCCACCTCCCATCATCTTGCGCGCCCATCTCGTAAACGACAGGCGGCACTTTTGAAGTGTCACAGGGTGTCACTGTGAATGGCACTGTCAGGGGTTGTTCGAATGGTGGAGGCGGGTAGCGGGTACAATGGCGGCTGTTTGACCTGACACCCGAGGCTACGCGTCGTAATTTACTTGGAACGATAAGCTGACGATTGTGGACGTTAATAGCCACCTCCGTCTCCCTGCTCTGTCAATCCCCACCCCAAAGGGACCCCCAGCCTGGGTCACTCACGCGCTTTATCCTCGTCCAATCTCTTGTTCCCATCAATGCTGGAAACGACCACCGTCTCGAACCGCATTCATTCATCTATCACTGAGCGCAGCCGAGTTGACACTCACAAAACGGCTCGGAAACCGTTTCGTTTTAGGCACAGCCAACATCGTTTGTTAATCTCAACGTGTTTGAATGGGTCGGAAAGTATGGAAATGTCACGCGAATGGTAAAACGAGAGAAACTAAATGTTTCAAGTTGTTAAAACGGGGAAACCAAACGTCGGAAATTATTGAAACGAGTTAACCAAACGTCGGAAATTGTTAAAACGAGTCAACCAAACGTCGGAAATTGTCAAAACGAGTTAACCAAACGTCGGGAATTGTTAAAACGAGTTAACCAAACGTCGGAAATTGTCAAAACGAGTTAACCAAACATCGGAAATTGTCAAAACGAGTTAACCAAACGACGGAAATTGTCAAAACGAGTTAACCAAACGTCGGAAATTGTCAAAACGAGTTAACCAAACGTCGGAAATTGTCAAAACGATTAAACTAAACCGGCAAAAACGATTAAACTAAACATCTAAAACGGCAAAAACGATTAAACTAAACGACTACAACTGCAAAAACAATTAAACTAAGAGTCTAAAATTGTCAAAACAAGCAAACAAAACGTCTGAAATTGCCAAAACGATTAAACTAAAGTCTGAAATTGTTAAAACGATTAAACTAAACGACTAAAATTGTCAAAACGATTAAACTAAACGACTAAAATTGCCAAAACGATTAAACTAAACGACTAAAATTATCAAAAAGATTAAATTAAACGTCTAAAATTATCAAAAAGATTAAATTAAACGTCTAAAATTATCAAAAAGATTAAATTAAACGTCTAAAATTATCAAAAATATTAAATTAAACGTCTAAAATTGTAAAAAAAAAAAAGCAATTAAACAAAACTTCTAAAATTGTCAAAACAATTAAACTAAACGTCTAAAAAATAGTCAAAACAAGTAAACAAAACGCCTAAAATTATAAAAACGCGTAAACTAACTTTCCAAAATTATCAAACTAAAATAATCGAATCAATTAAACCAAATCCCCAAAACTACCAAAACTCGCAAACCAAACATCCAAAATCGCAAACCAAAAAAAAAAAACCTCCACGTGTTTCCACCCGCCGTTTGGGTGGTCCTAATCCGCACCTCGCGCTCCAACCATCAAGGTTACGGAAATTAACCAAAAAAAAAAAAAAAACAACTAAATAAATGTCCAACCAGTTGAAGGAAAAATTGCACCAAGGTGGGAGGTGTTACCCATGATGAGGGTGTTGCTCTGTGCGACTTTTACGAGCTTCAATTACCCCCTAGGTAGTGTCAGGCGGTGACTTCTGAAGAAATTGGAATAAACACTCAAAACCTCCCTCCTTCAATACACACTTTGTGTCTTTGCATCACTTTTTCTCTCTCTCTCCTTCTATTTCCAACGTCGGCTTGTTTGTGTCAAACTGATTAAATTCAGATTGATCAAATTTGAAAAGAACAAACAAATGTCACGCGTTTATCAACATTTACCCGCCGTTTGATCCACTCTATTATCATCTTTATACCAAAAACAAATATTTAACAAAAAAAAAAAAAAAAAAACCCAAAAAAAAATTTTTTTTATTGTTATTTTTTTTTTTTACAACAGGAAATGACGTCACTTTTCCCGTCTCTTGTTTCAGGTGGACGGAATTTATAGCGCCATAAAACGCAGCGAATAACTCACGTGCAGGGGACAAGTTTGCCGTTGCACACAACATGGAAGGAATATAAAAATAAAAATATAAAAACGAGAAACTATCCACTAAAACTTCTTTTATTGCCAAAGATTATTTTCCCAGTGCAAAGTCCGAGACCCCACACCCAGTGTACATATGTCATCTTTTCACTCTCCCAAGATGCCACTCTGCAGGAGAGCAACGCTGACAGACGTTGCACGTCCGCCCCTCCATTCCCCGAGATGCCTTTGATTTACAACCGCTGCTGGACATCCGCCCAGAAAATGGTCAATGGAGACTACTGTACGAAGACAAAACCCAGACGCGAACAACCGATCGCGCAACACATTTTTTTCCCCCCTCGTCCGCATCGACTTGGCGCGTCTGGACTTCCAAGTGCCGTTTTACGAGAGAAAAAGGGAGACGCGAACGAAAAAAAAAAAATAAAAAAAAAATAAAGATTGACATTTTATGACTCATCTTAAGCCAACACAAGATCCTGTTAATGGCTGACACTATCTAAAAAGCAGGCGTCTGTGAAGGAGCGCGCAAAATGATAAACGACTGTGTAAACACTCGGCCCTCGTTATAACGAACTCGCTATTACACGAAAATTAAATTTTTTTAAACAAAAAAAAATTAAAAAAATTTTTTTTTTAAAAAAAAAAAACAGTAAATAGCAAAACGGCTCCTTGAAAATGGCCACTGGCCGAGCCCCACATCTTGCAGAGCCTCAAAGTTGGGGCGGGCTGGGATTCCCCGCAGGGCTGAGGCCGTCAAGCCTGGCCAGCAGGCGGTGATAAGCATCGAGGGGGCCCCGAGTTGGCCTTTGATGGTGCCGCCTAATTGTGCCGCCTGTCAGCGTCTGCATGTCAAGGATTTCAACACGTCAATCTCAATCGAATGAAGCTGCTCCTCCTGCTGCCAGATTTGACTGATAGGGGGATGAGTTTACCACCCCTATCCTTGTCCACCCCACTTCAATTTGTTGGTCAACTCTTTCCCAGAGACACCCAAGAGATACCCGGCTCCATCCAACTTCAAAGCAACGAGGAATTGAATAAATAAATAAATAAATAAAAATCAAAACACTCGAGTTATGACGACTTCATGTTAATCGATGTGTTCGTTTTTTTCTTTCTTTTTTTCTTTTGTTTCGTTTATTTATTGTATTCACTCATTCATCATGCGGATCGTGATAGCACTTCATGTCAAGTTTGTTGCAATTCCAGTTATTAATTACTCATGATTTACATGCATGACTCACATCTCTGACAAATGTTTTATTTACGTGACGTCATGCGAAAATTAATTTTAAAAAATAAAAAAAAAATAAAACAAAATAGAAAAACAGAAAAATAAAAATTTATTTTCAATTAAATAATTGAAAAAGGGTTAAATCGAGTTCCACCACGTGGTCGTGCGACGGTTCCGCGAGCTGGCGGCCTCTAGCGAGCGTTTTTCGCAAACTCGTTTTTCGAAACTCGCTGCCAAGTTGGCATGTGGTGCGTTTGCCGGCGTTTGCGTTTGCCGTTGCGAATATGGATGCGATGCCTCGGGCGCTCGACATAAATCAGCCATGATTGACGCGCGCACGTAACGAGCGGACCCGCACGTGACTGCAGCCTCCGCCCACCGGTGCGCGTCACCGCAGTTGAGCGCCGGGCGTCCGTCGCAGGTATCGCGATGTGATGTCACTCGTCACCGACAGCGCCAATCGAAACGAGCCACCGGCCACGGGCAGCGCATCCATTGGTCGAGCGCGACGCCACATTTCATCCGAGTCGTGTTTCCCATGGCGACGACGCCGCCTCGTGGCGAAGTCGCGAACCCGCACGGGTCGCCCCAAAACTAGGCAGCGACTCGCGCGCCATCTCATTGCCAGACCAGACGCGGACGAGCAAGCGAGACGTTCAACCTCGCTCCCAAACTCAGTGCTCCTCGTTACCTCCGAGCTCGTTTCCGCGTTCCTTCGATCGCGTCAGCCACGAATCGCGGAATAGTGCGTGAAGCCGAGCAACAGCTCGCAGCCATGCTGACCTCCGGGAGCAATCAATACCTCCGACCGGAGTATCTGTCGCCGCTGCCGACCACGGTGAGTTTTCGAGCACGCGACTTTGCCCTTCTTTTGCCTGCCTTCCGCGCACCGTGCACGGTGCACGGTGCAGCCGCGCGGCCGCGCGCTCATTCGCGGACACTTTTCCCACGGCGCGCATTTCTCCGGCCACTTTGACCGCTCTCGATGGCGATTTCAACGTGGAATTAAGTGTCGATTACAGCGGGCGTTACGAATTAAGCCCGACGACTGCAAATGGGTGCCGTGTGGCGCAGTCAAAGGCCATTTTGGGGAAACCCGCCCGAGTGCGCGACCCGCATCAGCGCGGTGCTGCCTCCTACAGTTGCAATTTCGTTTTGTTAATGCGACGCAAAGAAATAACTTTAAAAAAAAATTAAAAAAAAGTGAAATTAATTAATTATTTATTTTATTTTATTTTATTTATTTTATTTTTAAAAAATTTAGTTGGACGCCAAGAAAAGTCCATTGGCACTGTTGGCGCAAACGTGCAGCAACATCGGGGCAGACACTCCCAACTCCAAACCGTTGATTCTGCCGGTCGAGAAGCCGAAAGAGACGTCGTCGTCTTCGTCGTCGAACGGGGCACTCGGTGGCGAGAAGCACCGCGACAAGACGAGTCCCTCGCCCGGCGACAAGAGCTCGTTCAAGCCGTACGAGTCGATCAAGAAGGAAGAGTCGTCGGAAGGAGATAAGAGTGGTTTCCGGACGCCGACGTCCAACAAGTCCGCGTCGCCGGCCGTGTCGGTGGGCAGCAGCGCGGGCGGCGGCGGAAGCGGCGGCGGTGGCGGCGGCGGGGCGAGCACGACGGGCAAAAACACTCCCAACACCGCGTCCAACGACGGCAACTGCTCGTCGGGCAAACCGTCGAGCGAGTCGAGCTCGGTGGGCGGTGCGGCCAACTCGCTGACCGCCAGTTCGCTGCACAGCCAGCACAACCGGATCAGCATCGGGTGCGGCAACATGTTCGTCGAGGTGAACCACCACGAGAACGCCATGCCAAAGGACGCCGGACACATGGCCATGAGTGGCGGCTACAAGCCGGGCCAAATGGTGGCGTCGTCCATGCTCAACCCCCTGTCCAACTGCACGGGCTGCACGCAAGTGATCGGCCACCTGCCCGTCGAGTCGGCGTCGCCCTACCATCCGGGCGTCGCGCAGAAGGCCGGCTACGGCGCCGGCGCCGGACTGAGCCCGTACGTGGCGTACGCGCGCGTCAAGACGGCCACCGGCGGCACGACGCTCGTGCCCATCTGCAGAGACCCCTACTGCACCAACTGTCAGCTGAGCGTGCAGAGCGCGCAGCTAGTGGGTGCCACGTGCCCCAGCGGCTGCACGCAATGCAACCACGAGAAGGCGGCCGCCAGTTTAGTGCCCGGTGCCAACCCGCTGTCCGCCTTATCCCTCGTCCCGGGCCTCAACCCCGGAATGTCCCCCCTCAGCAACTCGCTCTACTCGCACGCCATGTTGAACTCTCACAGACCCTACGTGTGCAACTGGATTGCTGGTGACACTTACTGCGGCAAACGTTTCACGACGTCCGAGGAACTTCTCCAACACCTGCGCACCCACACCAACCTGTCGGCGAGTGAGGCCGCCTCGTCGCTCTCCATGTTTAACCCGTCTTTGACTTTGCCGTCGGCCGCGCAGTCCTTGGCCTGCCATTTGCATTACTCGACGGCGCCATCCTTGACCACCGTCGCCGGCCTGCACAGGACCTATCCGACCAGTCTTAGTCCGGTGGGATCGCTCAGCAGTTCGAGGTACCACCCGTACAAGCCTCAACTGCCGCCCATGCCCGGGACACCCATGGCGCCCTTACCGCCGCATCCAGGACTCAGTGCTTATTATTCACCTTACGCCATGTATGGACAAAGGATCGGAGCTGCGGTTCATCCGTAAAAACACGTGAAATGTGAAAAACAAAAAGAAAAGAAAAATTTTAAGAAAATTTCAAGGTACTGTGTAACATATATTGTACATAATTTATCTTTCTCGCCGATACTTTTTTTTTTTTCTTTCTTCTTTTCGTTTTCGACGTTTTACTCACTGTAAATACGTAAAACAAATGATGAAAAGAAACGAGCGAGTGGGGGTCATTTTATCAAGTTGTTGCTAGTGTGTGCCGCATTTTTGTGATCAAAGTTAATTAAGATATTTTTTTTGTTTGTTTTTATTTCTAAATTTAATTTAAGGAAATTATAAAACAAATTTTATATATTATAATTACTTGCACTTATTTTTTTTTGTTTTTTGTTTTAAATATTTCACCGTTTAAATAATTAAGTGTTCAGTGATTTATTTTAATAATTATTATTAGAATTTCTAAAAATTTTTTTCTTTTCTTATTGCTCAATTATTTTTTCACTGAACAACTTTTGATTAATATATTTCTCTATATCTCAGCAAAACCTCCACTTTTATTTTTATTTTTTTTTTTACAATCTTTTTTTTTTTAATTTCTAAAAAAAATTTCTAAAAAAAAAAAAATTTCTTTTTTTTTTAGTTAGTTATTTTAATAAATAAAATCAATGAAAATCCAAACGTTGTAAATTATGTGCATTGTAAAATTGATGAATATTAATGGTTTTATTCATATAAACAATAAATCGTTTGAAATTTGTTCTCGCTAATCTTTGTCGTATTATTATTATTATTATTATTATTATTATTTACCCCTTAAAAAACGAAAAAAAATCAAAAAAATAACCAAAACCACACGCGACCCGCTTTTTATAGATACAAGTGGTTTTTAATGGCCGACTGCAAATAATTTGCTATCAATTGCGAAATGTAACCAGAGTACCAGTTCCAAGAAACAATTTCACACAGTTTATAGTCTCATGGTCGGGTGAACGTTCTCCCAAACCACCAACTACAAAAAAACAAAAAAAAAAAATCACCAGGTCACACGTGACATCATTTATCCCCAACTTGTCACTTTTGACATCCAAAAAACTAAAAAACTAAAAAAAAAAATCGCAAACAAGGTAAGTCCCATTTAAAAAAAAAAAAAAAAACATTCAAAACTCAATTTATATTCCATAAAACCAACTAATAATAACGTGTGAAACTTCTATTCAAACATCTGCTCAATAAAAATAATTCTCGTGTAGACGACTCGCGCCGTATCATCAGCGACGCAACACTTGTACGCGGTGGCAAATAACTCGGGCGTCCCCGAGGATCGTTTTATTCGTACAAATCACATTGATCGTTCCAACAAACTACTGTATTTTGCCCGTCGCGCGTCGCGGGAAGTGCGTGTCATTGATCTTCATAACCAACCCCGACCCAAACGCAATTTTTCCTCGACCAAAAATCCCAAAAAAAATCCCAAAAAGTCTAAAAAATAAAAATAAAAATAAAAATAAATTTTCTATTTTTGTTGTATTTTGGTGCGAGGCGGCGCCACGAGTCCAACAAGGGAGTGCCAGACACGTAGTCCACCTTTCACCTACCTGTCTATTAATTATTCTTTCATCATAATTAGCTGTCAGGGGGTCCAGGACGCCCCCCGCGGTCGGGGTGATGACTCCTGTCCATCAAACGCGCCAACAACAATACAGGACGCTAGTTGGCGTCCTTCTTGCTCGTTTTTTCTCTCCCGCGCACCCCCGTCCGCCTTTTTCTTTATTAATTATCGGCCTTGGTTCTTCGCTCGTATGTCAACGGGCCTCCATTTTTCTCTTTTCCTCGTAGCTGCTATGAATGCAAAACGCGTGCGTGTGGGAAAGGTATTTATTTCCAGCCTTGTTTTTCCGTCCTCACCTACATGACGTCATGTTTAGACGAGCTGGTGGCCCGAAACAGGAAATCCGCAAACACAACCGAAATAAATCCGAAATAAAATCGAAAATAGAATTGACTATTTGCTTAAAGCAACTTGGACTCGGTTTTTTTTATTCTTTCCTAGCGTAGTCTATGGTGTCACGTGACGGCTTGTATTCCGGATTTATCGAGTCGTGGAATTCCGATTCCGGGATTGTTTTAATCGTGTAGTTGGAACACCCCAGGACTGGAAGGAAAGAAAAACGAGTCGTTTTAATTTTTTTCGTTTTTCGTTTTTCGTTTCGTTTTAATTTTTTTTTGCGTTTTTCGTTTTGTTTTATCATTCCCGACTCCCACGTTCGCGTTGATTTATGGGCGGGATGCCGCTGGCGGGTTTAACTCTTCCGCCCGCCTCGATTCATAACCGTGATTGGTGACTTGTATACGTAACGACGTTTTCAATCTCGACGTTGATTCATTCCGTGTGTACACGCGGATGGTTCTTGCGTGTGTGTGTGTTGATGGCAACAACAATGAAACGAAGGGAAATGTGAAATATAAATAGACATTTGTTGGTTTTGGTTTTATTTTTATTTTTATTTTTATTTTATTTTGAGTTGATGTATGTGGCATTGGATTGAATATGCAAATTGGAATCGTTTTATCGGGAATTAATTGAACAAATTACTATAATTTGAAATAGTAAACTAGCAGGGAATGAGGTCGCTAGTTTTCATCACGTAATGAATGTATAATAATATCGTGACGTATCTGTTGAACAATCTAGCAAAATCTGCATTCCCTGCGTTTTTGAGGTTCGTGGAAACTCAACTTCCGGAATAACAAGAATTTTGCAATTCTACGAAATTTTGTATGAAAAGTGCCCACAATGTAAAAAAAAAAAAGGCGAATATATCAACGTTATAATAACGAATTTATAGAAATAACGAAATTTTGGCATTAAAAAAAAAAAAACCCGAACAAATTTACAGAATTAACGAAATTCTTTATGGACAAAACCGTAAAAACGGAAAAAAAAGTTTAAATATTTAGGTTATAATAGCGGGATTGACAGAAATGACAAAATTCTGCACGAAAAATGCCCGTAAAAGTGTTTAAAAAAGTGCAAATATCCACGTCACGATAACTAATTTACAGAAATAACGAAATTCAGCATGAAAAATACACGTAAAAACGTAAAATATAAAAAATATCCACGTTATAATCTCGAATCAACACGTAAAAACGTAAAATATAAAAAAATATCCACGTTATAATATCGGATCAACACGAAAAAACGTAAAATAAAAAAATATCCACGTTATAATAGCGGACCAACACGTAAAAACGTAAAATATAAAAAATATCCACGTTATAATAGCGGACCAACACGTAAAAACGTAAAATATAAAAAAATATCCACGTTATAATAGCGGATAAACACGTAAAAACGAAAAAAACCTAAAATATCCACAAAACAATATCAAATTGCCAGAAATAACGAAATTCATCACACTAAAAAACCGAAAACATCAACAACCACCCAAACCAAACCTCGCCGTCCTCGCTCACTGACGTCACATTTTTGAGTGCACTATGAAACATATCCTCACTGTCACTCCCTAGCAACTTTCCCATCCGGAACAAACAACGAAGAGAAAAACTCGTCGCCAACCCCACCAACCAACCAAACATCCATCCATCATCGATCCCATCATTCTCCAGTCGAGCAGGTGAGATAACAAAGATGAGATAACCTCGCATAATCCCCTCCATTGTCCCCGCACTCGTTTCCAAAGTGCCAATTGCCAATCACATTCACCGACCACGACTCGACGACACCTCTCGAAGAAACTATTTCGAGCCGGCCACAATGGGCACAGTTGAGCGGAGACGCCCCAGCGCCCAGTCCCCGACACCCCCGACACTCCCGACCTCTCCTGTCCTTCACCGGATCTCCCGCGCTTCCGTTCCGCCTGAGTTCCGCCGAGTGAACGAGGTGACAATTCAACTGGCAAAATATTTTCTTTTGCACGTCGCTTGACGAGGGGCTTCGAAATGCACTTGCAGCTGCCATCCAATGACCGTTTAGTGCGCTGCAGATTGAAATTCAATTCATTGGCAACGGCTCTTTCAATTATGCACGACCAGCGTTGCTTTCATCTTTCCACTCACTCACCTTTCCTTTATAATTTACTCACGGAGATAAAACAGGCGACGCCGAGTGAACTTTTCGCCATTGGCTAAACATCTCGCGCCTCTTTCTTAATATTCTATTAAACACAATCATCGTTTCGAGCGTTCCTTTTCCTTGCGTTTCCCTTCTCTTGCACTCTCGTTGCACTTTGGGTCGACATTTTGGAATTTTCACTTGGGCTGGATTACGGATTAATTCGCTCGTTAATTATGGAGTGGGAGGCATGTCGACGCGTTCGTAAAGCATTTTTGGCACTTTGGATTCGCCGTGGTGGATTTTCGTGATTAAATTCCGGGTTTTATTCGCGTTTTCTTGGGTTAGGTCAACTAGGGTTCGCGATGGTTAATCGGTTGGCAAAGCGAATTAAAGGGTTGTTAGTTTGAGTGGTGGGTTTGAATGGGGCCCCATGGCCGAACCGGGTATAAAAAGTGAACTTTTTAGATGCGGGAATATTCGCTGTGAACATTTTCGTTTTAAAACGAAAATTGGATTTTAGAGTTTCGGAAAGTGAAAAAAATGTGAATTGTCTTTTTTTTTTTAAAGTACGGGGCCCGCAAACCTCTGGGGCCCCTCTGTGTAATCGCCAAGAGTATTTCTCGTTTAAAACTGATGTAAACGAAAAAATATTTTGTTTTAAATACCAAAAATATAAATTATGTTTAAAAAAAAGAAAAGAAAAAAAGATGGGGCCCACCCAAACCTCTGGGGCCCCTCTGTGCAAAATCCAAGTGTGTTTTTCGTTCCAAACTGATTAAAACGAACAAAATTTTCGTTTTAAACCCCAGAAATAAAAATTCTTGTTACTTTTATTATTTGTTTTTAAAGATAGGCCCCTCCCAAACCACAGGAACCCCTCTGTCTAATCTCCGTGTGTGTTTCTCGTTTCGAACTGATTAAAACGAACAAAATTTTCGTTTTAAACCCAAAAAACAAAAAATTCTGTTATTTTTATTTTGATATATATTTTTATTTTTTAAGATGTGCCCCTCCAAAACCACAGGGACCCCTCTGCCTAATCCCCACGTGTGTTTCTCGTTACAATGTGATTAAAACGAACAGAAATTACGTTATAAATCTCAAAAATGTAAACTCTTGTTTATTTAAAAAAAAAAAAAAAAAATGAGACTCCAATGTCTAATCCCCACATGTATTTCTCGTTCAAAACTGATTAGACCGAACAACGTTTTCGTTTTAAACCCAGAAAATGTAAGTTTTAAAATTTTATTTAAAAAAATAAAAGAATTGGGGCCCCTAGTGTATTTCTCGTCCCAAACTGATTAAAAAGACCAAAAATTTCGTTTTAAAAACCCCCAAAAATTTCGTTTTAAAAACCCCCAAAAATGCCGTTTTAAAAACCCCCAAAAATGCAATTTAATTTAATTTTCGTTTTAAAAAAATTGGGGCCTCTAAGATTAACCCCCAAGTGTATTTCTCGTTTTAAAAACCCCAAAAATATAATTTAATTTAATTTTCGTTTTAAAAGAATTGGAGCCCCTACGATTAATCCCCAAGTGTATTTCTTGTAAAAAGAATTGGAGCCCTTACGATTAACCCTCAAGTGTATTTCTCGTCCCAAACTGATTAAAACGACCAAAAATTTCGTTTTAAAACGACCAAAAATTTCGTTTTAAA
>JAQFXT010001826.1:0-14987 GCA_034683725.1 Strigamia crassipes
TGTTTACAGTAAGTAAGTAACTGAGTGCAACATACTTTATTTAACGTTCAGCTTGATTATCTTAAATTTTTTTAAAAGGTCAGGACAAATCAGGACGGGAACCCGAATTTCAGGACAAAATCAGGACATATGAGCACCCTAGTCACACGATGAAACCCGAGGATAGCTAGGTTTTTGGCGCCTTGGGCTAATTTGTTTTTGGCGCCCTTGGCAAATTTGTTTTTGGTGCCATTGGCAAATTTATTTTTGGCGCCATTGGCAAATTTATTTTTGGCGCCATTGGCAAATTTATTTTTGGCGCCCTTGGCAAATTTGTTTTTGGCGCCCTTGGCAAATTTGTTTTAGGCGCCGTTGGCAAATTTGTTTTTGGCGCCGTTGGCAAATTTGTTTTTAGCGCCTTTAGCAAATTTATTTTTGGCATCCTTTGCGCATTCATTTTTGGCACTCATTTTCTAATAAAATTAAAAATTAAAAATTTGGGATGGTTTAATGGTGCTTTGGCAACTGCTTCAATGTCAAGCCGTTTCTACATCGCTGGATGCGACTCTTCTTTGTGTTGGACCAAGCCTTTCTTATCTTTCTTCTCTAGCAACTAGGGCTTCCAGTCTCGAGACCCCAACTAATATTTTTTAAGATTTGAATCTCGAGATTTACTTTGACCGATACCGGGGTCGGCTATCAACTATCGGCCGATGTTTTAGTATTTTCAAATGCCAGATTCAATATTTTGTCATGTGGCCGATATCGCTATAAATCATCTTTGCGGCGTTTTCGAACGTCTTCACAATGTTTTCAAACAGCTTTATGACTTTTTTGAACGTCTTCATGATGTTTCCGAATGTATTTATGACTTGATTTTCTAATTTTGCAATTTTCAGATGCTTTTTAACTTAATACCGAAAATCTTGGGATCCCAAGATTGAGATTTTTTGAATCCCAAATCCCAAGATTAAAAAAACAGTCCAGAATTGGAAGCCCCAATAGCAACCACAGGGACTATTACATCCTGCTGACTCATTGATCCAAAAACCACTTCTTGCATTGCAGATACGCTTTGGGGGTTGGAGCTGCAAAGGTGTGACTGCTCAGCAATCACTGGTCAACATTCGCGGCCCCTGTCGCAGCTCCCTAGTCATAGGTGGAGCTGCGGCCCGTTTGTGACCAATCGAGACACAAGTTCCGGCCAATCCAGAAGTCGCGTGCACGAGGTCGCCCGAATGCCCCAAGGGCAGTTGATTATGAGACATGGCCTACAACAGACCTATGGTCTGTCTCCTATGCCTCTGGGCAACCCAAACGATGCGCAGCGATTTTTGGCCATGCGGGCCGCAAGGACCTGAGCGTTCGTTCCGTTTGCTCCATGTGGCACTAGCACATGGCGCGGTAGCAACTCACTCAAGCACTCGCTGGCCACGCGGTCCACGACGACGTGACCAGCGGTCAGGAACAATAAAAAGGAGTTGAGGAACTGCTTGCAATGGAAGACCACACATAGGTGCACTGGCCCCTAGACAACACCATTAATAAAGACTACTTATATTAAATAGTGCGTCTTTGTGTGTTCTTTGTAGTTTAACGTGTGTGTTGCATCCATCATCACATGGCCGTCCCCTTGACCACGTGGTGACCATAGCCGAACACTCACAATAGTCCACCGATTGTGCCAGACCCTTAGAGGCTCTAAGCACTTAAATAATTTTGGTGCTTTTATACAAGTCTAATTAAAAATATATAGCAATTATTAGCGTATTGAACATGTTACGGTGCCCCTTTTCCTGTGATGCTCTGAGCACTTGTTTATATTGTTTAATAGTTAATCTGGCCCAAGCCAGAACGTCACATTCTGTTTTTGCCGTTTACTTATAAATAATTTTAAAAAAACCATACACTAAACAGAAACTTTGAATGCACCTCCTACAGTTCGTATCATTAAAACAAACCAAAGTTTTCTCTTTAAAATTGACAGCATAAAGCAGTTCGTCTTCCTCTTCTATTTCCGAGCGCCACTGAGCTCTTTCTTTTCGTATTCGCGAAGACATTGTACGTTCGAACGCGGGACAAGAAATAATTTCCACCAAGACATCTCCAGGTTTTTCTATGTCGTTTAACCAAGACAGTTGGCGTAGCTCGGCCCCAAGTAATTGTGGTAATCTACCACCGCATACATCGGCCAAGTACTTTTCCAACAGACCAGGCTTGAAATTTGGATTTAAGTATTCTTTGGGAACTGTCCAGTAACTTTGGCAGTCTTCTCCTACTTCTTTAGCTACTAACCATTTGTAAAAGACAACACAAAGGCAAACGGCAAATGTAATTTCTGAATATTCCACAAACTGACAGAAAAACAATAAATAATTAATTTATTAAAAGATATAAATGAATACTGTTTAAGACAAATACCGTAAATGCTCTCATTGAACGCGGGTGTTCAAACTGCAAAATCGAGATTATTTCTACATTCCAATGGAGACCCGCGTACAAAATGCAATATACAAAGTCGGGGAAGTTTGAAATGACGTTTACCGGTACCGCGGTACTTTTGGCAGCGCTCCCGAATACCGTGTACCAGGACCGCGGTACTTTTGGCGACCCCCCAAGTACCGTGTACTGGTACCGAGATACTTTTCGTTAAGGTGGCCGGGTTTTGCGGTACATCTCGCAATGCCGAGAAATCGCGATAAAATGCGAGACTCGTGGTTTATCGTGATTCTGACATATCCTTTCTTTCTCTACTAGTTTACCGAGGCAACAATGGCAACTGAGAAATAAAATAAATTGACTTTATGTTTAAAAAAATATTGCTTTTTCCTCAGAGATGAGCAAAATTGCCTAAAGTCTTGAGGGGGTGGAACATCACCAGATGTTTGCAGTCAGTACGCCCTGCAACAAGCTGAGCCTTGATAAGTGTGCACAAGCCCCGTTTACAGTACACGTACGACTCGTACGTGTACGGGCAAATCGAAGGTATACAATATACGTAACCCACGCTCAATTAGAGACACGCGCTCTAACTCAGATTGAAATTTGGCCCACGTACTAATGGAGACCGCGTTTAATTAGAGACCCACATTCAATAAGAGCGTTTACGGTATTTCTTTTTTGATATACCAAATCATCAAAGGAATATCTTGTTTTGGTGAAGAAGTGGTTCAGATTTTTATCTAAAAATATAAAGTAGTTTAATTGATATTAAGACAGTTTTCATTGGTTGACTGATTATTGTTTATTACCTATTGGTTTTAATTTCATGACAGCTGTTTGCAAGCAATAATCTATACTTTCATCGAGCGAAGCTAAAAGTTATACAACATTACAGTTATTGTAGAATTGCCTGTGTAAGTTAGGTATAAGTATTGTCTCAAAGCATAACTGACATTTAACATTTGTTATAAACAAATAATTAAAATTCACATTCAATCAAAGCAAATGTGGTGAATCATATGCAAATCTAATAAATCATCTGCAAATCTAATAAATTATCTGCAAATCTAATAAATCATCTGCAAATCTAATAAATCATCTGAAAATCTAATAAATCATCTGAAAATCTAATAAATCATCTGAAAATCTAATAAATTATCTGCGAATCTGGTAAATCATCTGCAAATTTGGTAAATCATCGCCATATCTGGTAAATCCTCTAGGAATCACACAAAATTACCGTAAATGTGGTAAATCATCCGCAAATGTGGTAAATCATCTGCAAATGTAGTAAATCTTCTGCAAATGTGGTAAATTATCTGCAAATGTAATGAATAATTTGCAAATCTGGTAAATCATTTGCAAATTAAACCTAATCTAATAAATTAACTGCAAATCACAGCAAATAAAAGAATTAGCTGCAAATCACAATAAATTAGACGAATCAGATGCAAATCACAATAAATTAGATGAATCAGCTAAACATCACAATAAATTAAATGAATCAGCTAAACATCACAACAAATTAGATGATTACATGAACTGGGTTAATCCAGCCCTGACCATATACTGATTTCTAAATGATCAAACATTCTGATATATGTATTCTATAATTACATTGAAGAAACTGTCGGTAGATACAAACATTTGCAAAACATCTTCGGTGTGGCTGCTCTTTTTCCACCTATATTCACCATACAAACAATTAAACCACAATCGAGTCTTATGGTGTACAACAAAATCATTGAATTGTTTACCTCCTTCAAAATTTCAAACTCAGGATAAAGACAAAACCTCAACCAGAACCTGAACCAAAACGTAATCCCCTGAAAAAAACAATCGATCAATATGTAAATCCAAACTAATTATGCACAAAAGAACAGTCCAAGTCCAACTACTTGATCTTTTATCATTTTTTCAAATTCCTTTTGACGGTTGAGAACAAAATTAGGGCCGCACCCATAATATATTATTGTTTCATAAGGATGAAATTTTGTCTGTGGTTTCTTTAACTGGATGTACTTCATATTAAGTAATATACATATATCTTTAAAATACTAAAAATTTTTACACACAAAACCTGCGATTTATAAATGCAATCCAGAGGACTCTGGTGACAGAATTTAGTACTTAAAACCACAGCGCACCAAAACACTTGAATTTCTTGTTGTTGTTTTTGAAGTAATAAAAAGAATCAATTCAATTTTTTAATGTTTTATTTTTAAACAAAAAAATAACCTACATGGAAGACTTAGTAGACAATTTGTCTTTAATTGATAGACAGTAATGTTCCTTGCAATGGACTAGAAACCAATGCTCCACTGGAAAATACAAACAAAAAAATTTTATTTTAATTTTAATTTTTTGATATTTTTTTGCAGCAGGTACTTATCCGTTGTAAAAACCTCTATTATGCCTATAATTATAGTGGAAAACTCATAAGTCTAACGCAGCTAACATTATATCGAAAAATAGAGTAGCTAATCCCGTAGTTTTTCCACTATTTTCGTTGCATGTATACGTCACCAACTGAAATGCAAATGGCGATCATCTCGAATTGTCGCCATTTGCATTTCTCCGCTTCTAGACTTGTGTGAATCACTTGTTTGTTAGTTAAGCAGAAAATACAGTGGCATTTATATTAATTAAGCAACATGATTGTTTTGGCACAATATTGTGAACACCTGCTTTGGTTTGTTTGAAAACTAGAATACATTTTTGGACAGTCACGTGTCATTTACGCAAGTGCACCGCAGATACACTTTTTTCATTACACTATTTATAGCATAAAGCAAAGTATAATTATAAGGAAAATGTGCATGCTGCAAACTGTGTAATTAACAACTCACGTTGACACGCTAGACTACAATAATATCTGGGTTCACGCCATTTTTCAACTTTACACCTTAGATAAATATAGATAGAATTAAATGTACAATAAAATGAGTAAAATCTCCTTACTTTTTGCACATAAAATTCTTTTTAGATTTGGCATAGGAGGCTTTCTTGCAGTGCGTACACTGAGTTTGGAAGACGGAACTTGCTTTACTTGTTTCGGTCGTATTTTCAAAGATGTCACTCGATTCTAAGTAGTATTTGTCCGACTGCAGACGTTGGGAAGGAAAATTAATTCGGAACGAGATTGTAGGATAAGGATAATAGCAACGAAGTTAAGGGTGGAAAATGGACATTTTTAAACTAACAATTTCAAAAATATAAAGTCTTGATGTAGTCAAAAAGAAGATAACTTCTTAGGTGCAAAAAACATAAGTTTTTTTTTTTTACATCAAAAATTTGAAATTTGTGAAAAAATGCATTTTAGACCAAAAACAACTAATTTAAGTTGGAAAATATATTTTTAGACTAAAATCTGCAATTTAAATGAAAAAATGCATTTTTAGACTAAAACCTGCAAATTAGGTGGAAAAATGCATTTTTAGACTAAAACCTGCAATTTAGGTGGAAAAATACATTTATTTCACACAATAATATTCATTTTCAAGTAGAAATAACATGCATTTTCAGACAAACAACTGCCATTTAAATGGAAAAATGAATTTTAGACCAAAATAAAACTAATTAAATTGGAAAATATATGTTTAGCCTAAAATCTGCAATTTAGGTGGAAGAAACACATTTTTACACACTAAAATTACACTTTAAGCGGAAAATTGTATTTTAGACAAAAAAAATCCTACAATTTGGGCGGAAAAATGCATTTTAGATAAAAGTAACCTTTAATGTAGGCGGAAAAATGCATATTAAGCAAAAAAAATCTGTAATTTAGGCGTAAAAAAGGCATTTTTAAACTAAAACTTGCAATTTAGGCACAAAAAAAAATTTTGCACACTAAAATTCAATTTCATATGGAAAAAATAAATTTTTTAACAAAAAACACTACAATTTAGGTGGAAAAATTCATTCCAGACCCAAATTCCTAAAATTTAGACAGAAAAATTCATTTTAGACACAAAAAACTGTAATTTAGGTATAAAAATGCATTATTAAACTAAAACTTGCAAGTTATATAAAAATAAAAACATTTTTGCACATTCAAATTTAATCTCAAGTAGGAAAAAAGCATTTTTTTTGTCATAAAATTGCACTGGAGTGACTGGACACTCTTTCCGAGCAATCTAATCACTCCTAACTTCACCACGTTGCTATATAATCCTTTACACACAAACCCTTAGATATAACCACAGTCTTGCCCACTCGCCAATTTATTTTCGCGTCGAGTTGTGACGCCATCCGGCAACAACCGCTCGTCCACTTTCGCAATCTTCTCCCGCCATTGCTTTTTCAACGCCAACAAATAATCCGACACATCGTGAACAAAAATCGGATAATCTTGTTTCCTCCTGCTCGAATTGCATCCAACTCCATCCCCACCATACAACAACTGTATCACCCATGGCACTTGGCTTAAATTGGCCCCTAGAAGTTCCAAAATGTAATCCTGCCACTGTTCCACAACAAATTCCTCCAGAATTCCAGACTTGAAGCCCGGCTTCACATAGTGCTGAGGAATTGTCCAATAAGTGTTACAACTGGATACAATTTTCTTTGCTGCGAGCCACTTGTAAAACACCACACACAGAGCTGCACCAAACACCATTTCTGTCACTTCCTGTAACTAGATATCCGGTTTAACATATCAACAAACTCAACTAAATCGTTAATACCACATCCTTGAATGATTGTTGTATTAATGAAGTCTTTTTTTCATCTGCTGTTAAAAGAAATATCATTAACTATCTAAAATCATGTAAATAGAGATTTAGCAATTCCATTCTTATACGTTAAACTTATAACTTATAGTAAGCAGTTTGCGCCATGTACTTTTACGTTATAAAAACTCTCGTTATGCCTTTAACTATCGTGGAAAACTCATAAGTCTAACGGATCTTACACTATATCGAAAAATAGCGTAATCAATTCGGTAATTTTCCACTATTTACATCACTGTGACGTCACTGACCAAAAATTGGGATTTGCAGTGACCTCGTTCACCGCCATTTTGAATTCTCCACTTCATTCGCAAGAGGAACATATGTTACTGTTTATCTCATTGTTTTCCTTTGGAAATTATTTCAATTCGCAATAATAAAGTTGTGGCATTGTTTTGAATTAGTTAAAACAGAAATTGTATCTATATTTAATATAAGAAACAGTTCCTAGTTTCGGAAATCACGTGACTTTGTAAGGCAAGTCGACTTTTGTAACTGTAATGTCAAAGCACAAGCGCAAACTAAACTTTTATATTTTTACGTTACAATATTTATAACGTAAAATTGACTGTAATTTTAAGAGAAAAGTACATGGCGCAAACTGTGTAATGTATAAATGGTACGTTTTATACTAAGGTGTACTAGGTATCGCGCCTAGTATAGCGCGCCATTTATAAGTTATAAGTTGAACGTATAAAAATGCAACTGCCAAATCTCTAATATGAGCAAAATGAATTAAATAACTTTTAAATTGTAAAGCTAAGATTGCTTTTTCCAGGCAGTATTTGACGGTCTCTTCAACTGAACCTATGTAAACATATTTTGTTTTTATTATAAATGTTTTTGGGGTATGTAATCAAGGGTTTCATTAATCTAGTTTATTTTGCGGTTGTGCAATCTGGACAATTTTGCAATTTTGATATCTGTTCCACCAATCACATTCATAATTACAAGAAATACAAAACCCCAAAATCGTCTATGCGGTAGTTTTAGTGATTTCGACGAGCAATTTTGAGACTTGTCAAACTCAAAACAAAATGGAGGTGGCCAAGCTCGATCTAAGTGGGTGAATTGAATTATCGTCAATATGCTGGAGCATCCATGATCACATAACGGCTAGGAAACTCAACAAACAGCTCTAGTATACGCTGTAAAACTTGTGATTATTAAAACACTGCTAATTGCACCTTTTATCAAAAAATTTCGTTTTGGTTGAATACAACTAAAACCCAGCATGGCGGACAACGCAAAATTGCAAAATCGTGCAATTTTTTTTATGAAGGCTTCAATAATTATTGATTTTATGATTAATACAAAATCACAAGATTGCCAAACCAAACATGTAATGAAAACCCCTAGAGTTACCTAGGAGGAACTGTGAGTGGATGTTGATGTTAACAAGGTCTCGAACAGCTGGCCACTTTTCTTGAATCTTGAGATATGCAAATACAAAATCAAATTATTAATTTAAACTTGAAAATAAAGTTGAAAATGAGGTTTACTGCTTTAAGATCTTGACATCCGGGGAAACTACAAAATCTTAACCAAAAGCGAAACCAAAATGTCACACCCTGAAATGATACATACATTTAATTATGATTTAAAAATCTATTGATTTAAAAACAAAAATTATTTCACTTGTTCTTTGATCATTAATTCAAATGAATGTTGTCTATTAAAGACAAAATTAGGCCCACACCCAAACTGCAATATTGTATCAAATAAGGATTTTTTTGCTTCTTTTTTCAACTGAATGTATCTCATATTGATGATTTGTAAATTCACGAGAATTTTAAATTGATGCTTTAAGTTCTAAATTACTGCCAAGTCTGCTATCACTATTAAATTGAATTCTTAGATAAATTTACAAGTCAAATTTTGAATTGCAACCGTTGGTTGTTACAAACCACCTAGTGATAAAACCAAAAATTATAAACTACCTAGTGACAAAACTTAAAACTTAATTAAAAATTCCATTAGAAACGAGGGGGTCGCCAACGAGGGGGTCGCCAATGCTGGAAATCTTGTACGGGGCAAGATTTTGGATTTTGAAAGCCTTGAAATCCACTAAAATTTTCTGAAATTCTGAAAATCCTAAAAATCTTAGAAATCCTGAAAATTCTAAAAAATCCTAAGAAATCTTTGTAAAATTCTAAGAAATCTTTGTGAAATTCTAAGAAATCTTTGTAAAAATCTAAGAAATCTTTGTGAAATTCTAAGAAATCCTTGTGAAATCCTAAGAAATCCTTGTGAAATCCTAAGAAATCGTTGTGAAATTCTAAGAAATTGTTGTGAAATTCTAAAATCTATTGCAAATCTCTGAAATTTCTGAAATTCTGTAAATCCTGTAAATCTCAGAAATCTTGGAAATCCTAAGAAATCCTGGAAATCCTAAGAAATTCTGAAAATTCTAAGAAATCCTAAAAATCCTAAGAAATCCTGAAAATTTTAAGAAATCCTGGAAATCCTAAGAAATCCTGGAAATCCTAAAAAATCCTGAAAACCCTGGAAATCTTGGAAATCTTAGCAATCCTGGAAATCCTAAGAAATCCTGGAAATCCTAAGAAATCCTGGAAATCCTAAGAAATCCTAGAAATCCTAAGAAATCCTGGAAATCCTAAGAAATCCTGGAAATCCTAAGAAATCCTGGAAATCCTAAGAAATCCTGGAAATCCTAAGAAATCTTGTAAATCCTAAAAAATCCCGGAAATCCTGGAAATCTTGAAAATCTTAGCAATCCTGGAAATCCTAAAAAATCGTTGTGAAATCCTAAGAAATTCTTGTGAAATCTTAAAAAATCCTTGTAAAATCTTAAGAAATCCTTGTAAAATCCTAAAATCCATAGCAAATCCCTGAAACACTTAAAAAATCTTTGAAAACTTACAAATCTCTGAAATCCTTAAAATCTTCAAAAATTTCAAAGATTTCAAAGATTTCAAAATCTCATACGCTATTTTGCGATTGCCGACCCTCTAGATTAGAAATAAATTAATAAATTATTTTCAACAACAGAAGATTATCACAGTTTGATTTCCATAAGTTTACGCTTTCTAATTTGTAATTCCTAAGGATTTTCTTATTATCTTGTTAATGCAATTAAAAATTCGCACTCATTTCCATTATTTATTAATTCAAACAACGAGAAACAAAATTTTAGGTCAAATGATGGTCAAGTTGAATGTCCTGGTCGGAAATTTAAATTGTGGATGTGGGTCATTGATTTCACAGGACAATGCTCCATTTTCTCTCTGCTTTTCAACTTCAATTATTACATGTAATTGTGCGAGTGAATATTTGTGTTTATAAAGAAAAATTAACTTTAATCAAATCAAAAATACAAAAAAAAAAAATTATCCATATAAAAGTCGACTTCTTAGTAACTGCAATCTAAGTTGTTGTCGCAATTGTTTTCGCTTTAAATGCGACGCATCTTTTTCCGTTTTTAATCGCATTCGTTCTTTCTCCAGCTGTTGGCGATTCAGGACTCTGAGAACGAGATTAACGTTCTCCGATTTCAATGTGTTGCTTATATCGGTAGTGGCTTCGCAATTTGCCTCGTTAATTGTCAACAGACCCAACACCACCAACCAAATCCCGAATAAAACAAAAATCTAAAATTGGAAAAAAATTAAATTAAAAATTAAAAAATAAATTCTAAAAAAAATAAAAAAAATTTTACCTTTTTCGAATCCATGTTGGAATTGGATTATCAAAACTCAAGTACGTTACTCCGTTATATCATCAAAATAAATGTCCAGATGAAGAAAAATGACGTTATGTTTAGCCTGGGGCTATGAATACCACTTGTCAAACTGACGACTTTATTGAACTTTATATTTTCAGAAAAAAGTTGCTCTCATTTGTGGTCTACTGCGCGAACAATTGTAAAGAATTTATACTATACATGCTACGTTAACAAAAAAATAGTAGTTTTAGCAACAAACAGCTAATTTTACAAAAACTAGTGGTAATATTAGCAATAATTTCAAAATGATCGCACAATAATTTCAAAATCATTGTGCGATTATTTTGAAATTATTGTGCGATCAACATTAGGCTTGTTCGTTATTGATTTTTTGGTACGGCGGTACGGTATTCACAAAATACCGTACCGGATGCGGTATACTGCAACGCCGAAAGAAAAAAAAATGTTGCAAAATGCCGCAACAACGCGAATACCGCAATAACGCAAATACCGCAATAACGCAAATACCGCAATAACGGTAATACCACAATAACGGTAATACCGCAATAGCAATACCGTTGACTACCGGAAAATGCGAATGCGAGCGCAATCCCGTCGATGTTATCGCGTTATTTGCGTTATACCGTGCTGCGGTATTTGAGGGAAAAACTGTTACGTTACCGGAAAAAAATAACGAATTTCCAGTATAACGTATTCGTGAACAAGCCTAGTTGATCGCACAATAATTTCAAAATGATCGCACAATAATTTCAAAATGATCGCACAATAATTTCAAAATGATCACACAATAATCTCAAAATAATCAACTTTTTTAGCATGGGTAATTTTAGCGATAAATAGCTAATCCCACAAAAAAAAGTATGTTTTGTTTATATATAGCTGTAGCATCAGTGAATATAACATAAAATTAATTTTTCCTTGGAAAAGTCCTGATTCTGACATTCCCTTGATGTCTCATAGCATCTCTGACTGTATTTTCAATTTGTTCCTGGGAAGCCATCGGTCTGCCTGAAGCTAAAGATGTGAATGAACCTCGAGGTCCTGGTCTCCTAAATGTTCCTCTTTCTCTTTGAGCAGCTCTCACTGCACCCCTGAAATTGGCCACCACAGGTAACAGGTCAAAAGGACTGAAAATCCTTCTCGAAATTGTGTCAGAGTCCAATGAATTTGAATGTACAAATAGCAGGAATGTAGCAACCAACTAAAATATAATTAAAAATGCAAATTAACATTTATAATTTCATAATTTTTTCCTTAAATTTATATTTACCAGATGAAATGTTTTCATTTTCACTTCAGAGTGTGTGAGAAAATGCAACTTTCACTTGTTATATAGAGAGCAAAAGTGACATCTGGTGGCGCATGTTGTTATTATTATTTCTTGGAAATAAAAAAGTGCTGAACTACTCTTGCTGTGAGAAAATGTTGCTGAACTAAATCGAGTTTAAACTAGGTGAAAGATATTATTCAATTTTGGGAGGTAAAAAAACAAACAAAACAACAAAAGCACATTTGGTTCTGGAAGAAGAAACGAAGCAGTCAAGTGACATTATTGCCCATTCCTTTATCATTTGTGGCTACGTGTGAGTTCGTGTGACATAATTACAGTTTACGACGGATTATTATCACTATAATTATCAAAATCTATTAAAAAAAAAAACATATATAAAAGATTAACTTGGATTTTATAGCTTTCCAAGTGTGCCATTTTATATGGAAGAGGAAATAAAATGTCGTTTAAAGGTGTGTGTACAAAACCACCCAAGGAATTAAAATTTAACAAAGTCTCAAAAACACACGACAAAAAATTTGCGGTAATCACAAAATCAATAATTATTGAAGCCTTCAAAAACAATGCGTGATTTTACAATTTTGTGTTGTCCGCCATATTGGGTTTTAGTTGTACCCTGCGTATTTAAAATGAGATGCGAATAAGTGTAAAGTAATGTGATAAAACGAATTTTTTTTTAAATAAAGTGCACATAGTATTCGAGTGTCGTTTCTTGAGTTTTCTAGCTGTTATTTGATCCCGGATGCTCCAGCATATTGACGATAATTCAATTTACCCACTTAGATCGAGGTTGGCCTCCATTTTGTTTTGAGTTTGACAAGCCTCAAAATCGCTCGTCGAAATCGCAAAAACTACCGCACAGACCATTTTTATGATTTTGTATTTTCACTCTTTTGTACTTTAGTAATTATTAATGTAATTGGTAAAACAGATATCACATGACAAACACAAAATTGCAAAATCATCCAAATTACACAATCGCAAAATCGACTAAATTAATGTTTACACAAAAACACAATAAAAATAACAAAAATTATCAACCACCTCTAAATTTCAAACACAAACATTTATTCCCTAAAAAAAACCATCAAACCAACTATAAAACACATCAATAAACACCATTTTTAAACGGTCTCAGATGAAACAAATTTCTCAGTCTTTGTCTTTTACTATGATATTTATTTCTCAAATTGATGATAGCCAGCCGCGCTTTCTCTCTCTCCAAAAGCATGGACTTAACATTCTGATAATGCGGCCACAACTCCTTCAACATTGGTTTCACTTTTCCCTTCGGCCAACCGCTTTCTTGCAATGTCCCATCGTTTTCCATACTCGACAAAAGAGTGTTCACATTCTCCACCGACTCCAAAGGATATTTATCCGTTGTTGTTGTTGTTGTTGATGTTGTTGCTGCCTGAGTCGTAGTTGTAGCGATTTGATATGCTGGTGACGTGTTCCGATACGGCGTTTGTTGGTAGTTGGTTCCGGGAGGTCTGTTTATGTGCGCCATTGGTTGAAAATTTGGATGTCCATTTGGGCGAGGCGGGGATCCGTACGGGGGCCCGTATGGGGGCCTTTGTGGGTAGTTGTATGAGGGTCTTTGTTGGTTGTTTGGTGAAGGTCTGAATGGATATCTTGGTCTGTTTGGTGGTCGATGGAGCAGCGGGTTGAATGGACCGCGAAATCGGTTTGGATGTCGTGGGGGGAAGCGATCAAATGTGAGTTGGATTATGTGGAAAGATGGCGGGATAATGCTGATTACGATTATGATTGATAAGTAAAACTATAAGAAGTTGGGAAAAGGTGGACAAAAAATTAAAATGAAAATGTTTTTTTTTTTTATATTTTGAGATATTTTTTCTAATTTTTTTGAAAAAAGTCACGAAATTATAATAATTGGTGATTTTTTTAAATCTTTTTTTGAAAAAAAAGGCACAAAATTGTTATAATTGGTGATTTTTATCCATTTATTTGTGCAAAAAATGCCATAAAATTGTAATTGGTGATTTATTTTTCATTTTTTTTGCAAATAAGTGACACAAAATTGTAATAATTGGTGATTTTTTAAAGTTTTTTTGCAAATAAGTGACACAAAATTGTAATAATTGGTGATTTTTTAAATTTTTTTTGCAAAAAATGTCACAAAATTCTGACAATTGGTAAATTTTTCCATTTTTTGCAAAAAAGTCACAAAATGTAATATTTGGTGATTTTTTTCTATTTTTTTGGAAAAAATGTGACAAAATTGTAATAATTGGTGATATTTTTTCCATTTTTTTGCAAAAAAATGTGACAAAATTGTGATAATTGGTAATTTTTTTCCATTTTTTTTGCAAAAATTGTCATAAAATTGTAATAATTGGTGATTTTTTTCATTAAATTGTTAAAACTGTGTACGTACGTGCATTTTTCTTGGCTTGCGAATCGGTGAGCGAACTTTACTGGTGTTATCTTCTCACTGCTTAATCCCAAAATGCAACGTGTGTGAAACAAAATTAGAAAGCTGAACGGGTTTGCATTTCATCACTGTTGCTTCAAGCTTGAAACCAAGCGGGATTAAAAGTCATCATTCTCACACTTTTTAATGTCAGATTAGTATCGTCTCTATTTTGTAAAGTCAGCCATCACAACACAGCCGTGAAATCATAAGGGATAAAGTCACCAAAAACAATCGCTTGATTTGGGTTGTCCGCCACGTTGGGTTTCAGTTGTATCCTACTGATTGAAAATGAAATGCAAAAAAACGTGTCTTTTTTAAAAGATTGTCGAATTTTAGCAAAATTTTGTCGAATTTTAGTAAAAGTTTGTCGAATTTTTGCAAAACTGTCAATTTTTGCAA
>JAQFXT010001827.1:0-14978 GCA_034683725.1 Strigamia crassipes
TAGAATTTTATGCACAAAAATAGAATTTTATGCACAAAAATAGAATTTTATGCACAAAAATAGAATTTTATGCACAAAACTATACTTTTTATGCACAAAACAATACTTTTTATGCACAAAACTATACTCTTTAAGCCCAAAAATGGAATATTTTATACCGAAAACTACTTTTTAGGCTCAATAATAGAATTCCATAGACAAAACTACTTTTTAGACCCAAAAATTGAATTTTATGCACAAAACTACTTTTTATGCTAAAATGTGTCGTTTTCGGAATGATGTATTACACGGCCCAGGCCACAATTTAGAGCTTTACAGTAATGGTAATTTTTTATTTTTTTTTATCTTTGTTAATTCTTTGTTAAAATTATTGGTTAAATTTTTATTAGACTTAAATATATTGTTCTTTTAGTCATTGAAAAAGCTCGAGCAAAAACAAAAGCAGAAGCTTTTGGTTTTCATTTTCAATAGTGCACAAAGAACAAAAGTGACAAACAAGTACAAACCGCATGCAAAGAGGTTGAAAAATGCTACATTTTCCAGACGCTAGAGTTTGTTAGGAAGAAAAGACTCATGCTGGCACACAAAAAGAACAAGTGTTGTGCAAAGAGAAGCTTACACGCGTGATTTAGAAGAATTCCACTCTGTTTCACAACCACATCATTCAAAGAACAAGTGCATAAAATTGTGGCACACACAAAGTACGGCATCGCTAGGAAAATGACAGAATTTCATAAAAGAGCAAGAAAGATTTTTTTTTTTAAAAAGTGCTTATTCATGCCAAAATAACCTTTAGAAAATTCATCAATCTGTTCATAAACGACTTAATTCACATAAAAAAAAAAAAAAAAATTTTTTTTCCTAAGAAAAAATTTTAGAATTTTTTTTAGAAAATTTTTTTAGAAAATTTTTTAAGCAAACAAGGCACAGAAAATTTACACAAAATAAATAAAACACACCAATAAAACATTTAAAAAAAACAAAAAAAACCCAAATTTCTTGAAAAATGTTTTCCGACACTCGCAAAAACAAAATAAATCAAATAAAAAGACACGAGAGAAGAAATGACGATCGGTTCAACGCAGACAGGTGCTCCACGTCCCCTCAAATGGCTCGATGAACTCATTTCCAACAATACCTTGCGACTTGGTCCTTTTCATCGAGTCGGTGGGTGGAGGTTTCCTTTGCTGCTGTTTGCCCGTGGTCGGGCTCAGGCAAACGCCGTTAATCTAAGAAATTAATTCAAGGCGGGAAACGAGTCACAAAAAACGTACGAGGAACCTGTGCCCTGTTTGGTTCATTGTTTAATTCCCTATTCAGTGTTTATCAACCAAAAAAAAAAAAAATAAAAATAAAAACGTCTAAAACACTAAAAAAAAAAAAAAAAAATGTAATTTTTTGGTCCATACATTCTCAGTGCCTCTGGTGCTCTTTAAACAAGAAAAAAATGTAAACAGAAGACGGAAAGGAAAGAAAAAAGAGAGAAAGAGAAAGAAATTCTGGGCTCAATCTACGCGGAATGAAAGTGGGAAAGGAAGCAAGTAAAATAGTTACCCATCATAACGTCAAGGCAGTAGCGATCTGATTGATCATGAGTCTGCTTTGTCAAATATAAAAACAAAATCAAAATGAGGCAAATTGTTTTTAAAAAAAAAAAAAAAAAATTAAAAAAAAAAAAAATTAAAAGCACCAATCCATAAAATAAATTTTTTTTTTACATGTAAATGTCAATCCTAAACTGACCTGTCACTAAAAACTTGTAATTCCCACCCGCCAAGTGTTATTGTACGACATTTCCGCATTCCAAGCACGAAAAACCCGCTAACAAGGGGTTCCACGAACGATTTTAAACGAAAAAATTAAATATTTATATATATCACACTTCGCACATGCCTTTGGAAACAAAAGAATTGCAAAAGTGACATGCACAAAAAAGATTAATAAAAAAAAAAAAAAAATCAAGATATCAAAGTGGGTCGGTAGCACGTGTTAGTTGGTTCGGAAGTAAATATAAAACGAAGATGTTAACTTAGTTTAGCGTATTTTTCACCTTAACACGTGTTACACGTACCCTTGCGTGAGGAATTCGTCGTGAGGAACTTCATAATGGTGGCGACAGGCGACACGGGGCTGTCTCCGTCGCTCTCATTCCTCAGGTTACATACAACTTGCACCTCCGACCCTCTCCGTCCTCCTTTCTTATTTAAGCCTCGGCCCCTCGATTTGACGTTCTCCGACGCCGAGCCCGAGAAACTCATCCGGCAGCCTCTTTCGGCCAGCATTTTCTTCTTCAAGCTGAAGCCTTTCCAGCTGAAACTGCGCGGCCTTTTGAATTTCTCCATTTTGTCCATTTTGTCCATTTTGTCCGGGTCGGCGATGTCGGGCGCGTCGGCGAGCGGGTTTTCTTTGAGCAATTGTCCATTGGAGGCTTTGGCAGCTGCGCACTTGAGCGGTTTGGTGGCGAATAGGTATTGAGAGGTTGATTGTTCCTGAGGTTCTTCGTTCAAGTTGCAGGTGGAGTGAGCTTTGGGTTGTTCGGTCGGCGCGTTGTCGTCCGATGCGTCGGAGTTCTCGTTGGCCGTCAGACCGGTTTCGGCCGAGATTGATTTTGTCAATTCCACGCGAGGCATCAGCTCGAGAAAGGAGGACGTCGTGGGGGGAGGAGACGGAGATTCGGTCGACACTGCACATATTTGATTCTGAAATAAAATCGATTCCAGAACAAACAAAACAAAAACAAAACAAAACAACATAAAAAAAAAACCAAAAAAAAACGAAACAAAACGAAAAAACAACACTCTCCTTTCTTGAATATTAAAAAACAAAAAACAAGTTTGTTTTGCTTTGACTATTATTTTAAAAACAATCAAAATCGAATTTTATACAGTCCAATCCATTTTTAGCAGAAAAAAAACAAACAATTTTCAGTTTTTAATTCGTCTTTGAGGACCCATAAAAGTGTCACCCATTGACATTTTTCGAAAATTTCGATTTGGACTGTATAGAAATTGAAAAAAAAACAAAGAAATATGTGGTTAAGACCATACTGAAGAAGTGAAACTTCTTGACTTAGTTGGTAAAATTCCAATTTATGGTAAACTAGCCAACCCGCTCGTTCCATCAAATAATCAATTTTTTTTTCAATTTTTTTCCAAATAGTAGCCAGCCCTTATCTTAACACTGAAAGCTGTCAAATGCACTTTTCGAATTCGAAATCCATCCACCGGTTTCGGAAGAGTCATAGAGTCAAAACAAAAATGAAGCATAAATGAAGATAGAACAAAACATTCTGCATTCATTTTGCATTCATTCCATCCATTTTGAGACTCAAAATAAACCTAAAATGAATATAGATCATTCGTTCTACGTTTCCAATTACTGTTCACAGATGGCAGTGACTATCGTGACAATTTCAAACCACACTTCCGTTACACTCGTAAAGAAGTTTCACTTCCAAAACAACAATCGAAGCAAAACCACACAAAAAACACTACTTAATAAACACGCAAGCAACTAGACGAACTCTACCCTTGACCTACAACTCAGGAAGGGGGTATTTTTGGTCAAAATAAATACGGTACCTGTTTTCCTCCTGAAATCTGCAAATGGTCAAGGGAAGAAATGTACACTCGTATAAAAACAAAAAAACAAGAAAGGATCGTGACATGCCTACTGATACTAACAACAACGAGTGAAATTAATCACCTAGAGTCGATTAAACGTTAGATCCGAACACACAAACACATTTTACAAGCAACAACTAACGAATGACTGTGTCGGGGTTCGTTTTTTGTCATCTATAAAGCTCATTTTGGTCGTGTACGAGAAATGTATGCGTATAGAAGTTGAGTATAGGGCAGCGCACAGATATCCTCGGTAAAAATCAACTAAAGATTCTACGCTACGATACATCCAACCCCGGGTTAACTACGGGAAGAAATGGTTTTTGGTTTTTTGGTTTGGTTTGGTTTTTACCTGGTCAAATGTTGGAGAGCGGCAACGATCGCTAGGATCGCACGAAGCGTTATCCTGGTTCTTCTTAGGAGAGCGAGGAACTCTTTGATATGGGTCAGCAGAACCTACTGTATTATTTTTTTAATTACTGTCACGTAAGGGTGGATTACTTCTGGAGGGGATTCACCGTATAAATCAGAAGTGGACATGCTCATTAGACACGTTTTCTGGATAAAGTCGACAATTACTAATCCAGCTTCGCTCCCATATGCAAATCTGTGCGGGGAAATTGGAAAATTATCATTCGGGTTTAAATTCTTTAAATGCAGACCCGTTACAGCAAAATTCCGTTTAAATTTTTTTTAAATTTCTCAGATTGTATTGTATTTGATCAATAAATTGTTTAATTATTTGAAATTTGTCAAAAATTTGTCGAATTTGGTCGAATTTTATCGAAAATTTGTTCAGTTTTGTTGTAATTTATGAAAATTTTCATAAATTTTGTTAAAATTTATCAAAAATTGCATAAATTTTGGTGAAATGCATCAAAAATTGCACAAAAATTTGTTAAAATTCATTAAAAATTGCACAAATTTTGTTGAATTTCATCATAAATGAAAGAATTTTGTTGAAATTCATCATAAATTAATGAATTTTGTTGAAATTCATCATAAATTAAAGAATTTTGTTGAAATTCATCATAAATTAATGAATTTTGTTGAAATTCATCATAAATTAAAAAATTTTGTTGAAATTCATCATAAATTAAAGAATTTTGTTCAAATTCATCATAAATTAAAGAATTTTGTTGAAATTCATCATAAATTAAAGAATTTTGTTGAAATTCATCATAAATTAATGAATTTTGTTCAAATTCATCAAACTTTTCGCAAATTTTCTTCAAATGCATCAAACACTTGTAAAATCTTGACGGAATTTATCGCTACAACGGAATTAAATCATTCAACGTACAATCCGTATGACGAGTTGACGGCTAATGTCGTGATAGAAGATGGAGGTAGACCATTCACCCACGGTGACAAACAAACCAATTGTGCTTGGTAACCAGGTGCTCTCTTTTGGGGGCCCATGCGAACCTTAATAGCAGTTTGATAATCCAAAGACGACTAAAAACAAACACAAAATTAAAATTAAAAACAAAAAAACCATTCGCTAAAATAAAAAAAAAAACCTTCTTCCCCTCTTCGGAGGTGCTACCCATGTGCACCGAAGACCGCGAAGGGTATTCCCCATCCGGCGAACAATCCAAGTTGTCGTCATCCGGTTCGCAAACGATATTAATTTCCAACACCTGAATAAAATAAACCAAAAACAAATCCAAAAATCGCCTCGAAATTGATCGATCGAGCGCTGCACTTACCGCAACTTCGCTAATGCACTCTTGTTTACTGAAGTTAAACAAGATGACATGGCTGCTAGCCCCTGCAATGCACAACACCCTGCTCTCCGGGCACATTGAAATTTGATGAATTGCAAAAGGGTCGTCATCTTGACCATCCAGACTTTTCGTTTTGGGTCTCTCGAATATTTTGGCAGTTTTTAATTTGTACAAAATTTGCAGGGAAACGGCCGACGCGTCCCAGAATTTCAACGAACCATCGGCGTGGCTGAAAAACATCAATTTTAAACATTAAAAAAAAAAAAAAAAAATTGTCACATTTTTTTCAAAGCGCAAACTCGACTACACACCCGGTGATTATAACCTCGGCGTAACTGCACGTGGCAGTGCCCCACGCGCCACCGTTAATCGGCCACTCTTTCTCGCAGATACCCGTCCTTTTTTGAGTTTTCGAACCGACTGAGTAATATGCAGGGATGAGGTCACTTGGACAATCCACTAAATATGAGCAACAGGTGACGGGCGATTCGTGCAAGTCCATTGGGTAAGGATTCTCAAAGCAAAGAAACCTGAAATCACAATTTTAATTAATTCAACTTCAATTATTTCCATTTAAATCAATTTACCCCGGTACAGTTAAATCGACCACTACTAAATCGTTGTGCAATAAAACAACGACAGCATAGGGTTCTTGTATTTCTAAAAAAAAAAAAATTTAATTTAATTTAATTTAATTTAATTTGATTTAATTTGATTTAATTTGATTTAACCGACCGCTCTGCCAAGGCGATTCACATAACACTATGAAATCGATTACGTTGTGCTCCATTTCGAGGACAGTGGTGGCTTTACCGTGCATCACTGTTATACTCGGTGTGCGTCCAGCGCGGTCATACGTGAGGCCTCCAGAAAATACGGTAAACAATTCCCTAGTACGGCCAATAATTTAGTAAATTATTCCAAATACATTCGAATTAAATTTTACCCCGCTCTGTTTGATTTCCATTCCACTTTATTTATGGGTTTACAAGGTTCGGCTTTTCCGTCCTTATTTGTTTTCCCTAAATAAAAAATTTAATTAATTTTTAATTTAAAAAAATTTTAATTTTTGATAATCGAACCATGCGGAAAATAAATAGTCAGTGGTTTGTTTGGATTGCGAATATTCCATGTTGAGAGGCTGCCATCGGTATGACTGCACATAAACAGCTTCCCTTCATGATTCCACGAAACCGACTTTAATGACTGCAATTAAAAAATGATAAATTAATTGATTAATTGATTAAAGAGTCCAAAACGATCGTCCCAACCTCCGTGTACGTATAACGCGCATCCGCAGCCTTGTTTCTCAGATCCCACAAAACCACACTTCCCGTCTCGAAGCCAATCAGCAACTAAAGTTGAACATAAAACCTCAAAAATCAACCAAAATCTTCGATAAATCTCATTTTTACTTTATTCGGATCGACCGGATTGTCGCTCAGATGAACGATGGGTCCCGGATGAGTCTTCCTGGACCTTAAAAACCAAAAAAATTAATCAACTAAAACCAATCGGATAACCATTTCACTTACAATTCAATCGCTTTATTCCAGTTAATGACGTAACCGGACAAACTGAACGACTCGATGTTAACCATATGAACATTGCCTTTCTCCGTGCCTATGTACAACCATTTACTTTGAAACGGTAAATGACAACACGTGATCCTAATTCAAAACAACAAAAAATTAAATTAAATAATTTTAAAAATTCGCCCACAAACTCGTGACCTTTCTCGTTGAAACTTAAGTTGATGCACAATTTCGGGCTTCTTTTGCCTTAGATTCCATAGATGAACGACGTCATCGGTGCAAACACTTATTAGAGCACCCTGCAAGTAACAACAATTTTTTTTCCTCCCGTTTACGATCCAAAAAAATAAATAAACAAACAAATTATTCATTTCATTACCTCATTGATAAGAAATGACAAGTGTATAACAGCGTTGTCGCCTTCATGTTGCACGTTACAATCGACACCTGGTCTACCAAATCTGACCCGAATAAATTAAGCCAAATAAATCGATCCCAGGTATCCCTCGCTATTCTCCTAATCAACGTAACCCCCGCACTAATTAACCGTTGTTTGTTTTGTGAATGTAAAAATAAACAAAACGCCTAGTTTTCTTAATTTTTAATTCGAATCCACTCGAGGGATACCTGCAGCCGCTAATTATCTTCGATTTTGTCCACTTAACGAACTGCATTTCAAAGGATACATCCTTAAAGAACCGCTCCTAGTGCCTATTGCTAGAAGTCTTTGAAGAGGGTCATAAGCCAAAGCAGTGGGTTGATGCGGAAAGCCGTGTCTAACAGTCTATCAATAAAAAAAACAAAAATAAATAAACAAAATAAATAAATAAATAAAATTTTTTTTAAATTTTTTTAAATTTTTTTTTGTGTTTTTTTGACTTTTTAACCGTGACAAGCAATGTTTAATGCTCGCAAATGAACGTCCAAGATGATTTGTCCAGTGCACACGTCTAGTCAGCTGATACGGGTGTTTATTGAGCAAAACATTTCACTGCAGATGTCACCTTTTGATCAACACGCGTCTCTGTATTGTGAACGCGAGTCGATAGAGAGTGCAGCAATGGATGAAAATGGGCGTAGCAGGAATGGATGCAGCGCGGACGTGGAAATGTGGGTGCAGTGTTTACACGCGCACCAGCAGCAGCAGCTCGGCCTCGGCCTCGGACTCGGTCTCGGTCTCGGCCTCGGTTTCGGTGTCGACATAAGCCTACCGATAGACCTTACCTTAGCAACTTGGAAGTGCTCCGGCCGTAGATTTTCTTCGATTTCGGTTTCGGCTTTGATGGCTTGGGCGGGCGAACCTCGGATCCCGTCGAACACTCCCTTAATTGTGAATTTCTTCATTGTTTACTCGAGAAATTGCTCGTGCCATAGGACGAAATCATTACGGAGACCTCAGCAAGCAGCCGCTGCCACCCTTCATTACCACATTACTAGGCAGCGACGAAGCCAGCTAGGCATTGTGGGTAAGCAGCAAAAGTGCCCGGATGCGTGCATCCCATGCTCCGCTCGGCTTTTTAACAACACGTTCTATGACTATACTCTCGTGTTTCTATCTATCAGGTGATGTGTGGGTTTAAAGGACCATCAAATTCTTATCGTCGGCGAAAGGAATTGCGTGATTTATCGAGATTGATAGGGGGACGGTGCGGATTGGACGAAATGATGGTGTTTTCGCTCCATTTTCAGTCCGATTCGACGCGATTCGTATCGGGAGTGTAAAACGGAAGTTGCGATTTGTTTTGTTTTCGTCGCGATTTGGGATTGGGGGATGGAAAAACAAATGATAATTAAACGATTATAGTTAATGCTGAATAATCCTTTTGAGGCGCGGTATTAATACGAGCCGGGTGACCTTCAACCTTTACGTTTCGGGTGTTTTCCTGGAAGTCGTTGAGTGGAACGCGTAAAACGCCGATAACACGAGTTTATAATTAAAAAATTCACGTAAAACTTTTTTAACGTGTTGGTATATATTTTTTTTTAAAGTTTACCTGATTTTTATTTTTTATTTTTTTTTTTTTATACAATTTTTAGATGAGTTAACGAGGTGTAACGTTGGTCTTAATGAAATTGCATAATCAGTTGGTTTTTACAAGCGAATTTAAATCGATCGAATAATTTAAAACAAAGTCAAAACAAATTTGTTTAAAATTTTTTTTTTTTTTTAATTTAAATTTAAATTTTTTTTTTTTTTTTTAGATTTTACAAAATGGTCATGTTTGGACGATTCCTACGTTTGACGAAAACCATCAAACTCAGGTACCGGTAGCAAAAATGGCGAATTTTTTTTTTTTTTATCGATATTTGCACGTGCCGAAAAATGCAAATATTGATCGACTCGTAACGAAATTTCCCCCGATTTTTTTCAAAAAAAAAAAATAATAAATAATATTAATTTTTCTCAAGGACATTGCGCACTTCCGGTCTTCTGATCCAATTTTTGTTGCAGAAACGCCGTCGGAGTTGCAACTTTTGGCGGAATTTCTGCTTTGTACGCATGGAGCCACCCGGCAGAATTGGCTCGGAGCGTGTTTCCCGTTTCCACACCGTCTCCTTCGCCTTCGCTCGATGTTGGCAACTTCATGGCCGAACCCATCAGTGGCACGGACGCCCTCGCGCAGGTAATGGCCGCGAAGACTGGCTACCGCACACGCGAACGAGGTCCCGCGGGACGCCCGTTGCGGGCAAAATGGGGTTAACGCTTATCCTCAGTGGCCTGATTAGTCATTTGTCAAATCGAGGTAAACTAAGCTCAAAAAGTGAATCAATGAAACGGGTTTTTTCTTTTTTCGAGAGGGAATTCTTCCGCTTGATGGAGGTCGGCCGTTGCCATGGTTGCGACTTGGGCGCTGTAATTGGCGCTCGCTGCGCGTACACAACGTTTTCAAAGTCGAAAATCCACTCTGGCTTTGACGCATATTCAGCGTGACAGATACTCAATATACTTTTTGGTGACAAAATGAAAAAGAAAAAAAAATATTAAAAAATGAAGTCCAACTTGTTAAATAAAAAGATTTTTTTTTTATATATTTTTTTTTTTTTTTTTTTTTTTTTTTTAATTTTTTTGGTTGAATATTGATTTTTATTTTGTTGTTTTTGTGCGAACTGCACACGAATTCGTTGCCCCGTGCGCACCAGTTTAGTGTCTAGTCGTGTGGCTTAATCGCGCTCCTTGTGTCAATATTGGTAAATGTTTCGTTTTAGAATTCTACCGACATGAAAACCCGTATGGAGTTATTCGTTATGCGGATCCAGGTAAAATTTTAAATTTTTTAAATTATTTTTATTATTTTTTTTTTTTAAAAAAAAAAAATTAAAAAAAAAAAAAATGGCGCACGTGGAGATGTTTGGTATTGATTTTACAACGGCGCTTGGACTTTATGGCCGTTACCAAGTGTCAGCTGAGGTGCAAATGATTTGGTTTCTCAGCCGTTTGCTGAGTCCGATGCCATATGCTAGAATTCTAAATGGATACTTTAAATTCCTGCTAACGTTTTCCGACTTTTTATTTCCCCTTCATATTTTCGTCAAATGTTGTGTCACGTGACTGTTTTGTCATTGATGGCGGGGGTCTTTATGTAGGCCTCCTTATCGCTTTACGCTTCGCTTCCTCCATTTTTTTAAATTTTTTATTTTTTTAAAAAAAAGAATAACTTTAAATGTATTTTAACTTAATGCTACTTGAAATGACATTCGTCCGTTTTTTAACTTCTTAACTTTAATTCCGAGTGAGATAAGGGAATTGTCTTCAACTAACAATGGCTGCGGATCTCTTTGTTTTAAACATGGAGGTCGTTAGGGTTAAAAGATTAAATGCCAATTTCAATTGGGTTTGCTGCTACCGGAGAAGACATTTATTGATCTTTTTTTTGTTTACTTTTTTTTGCGTTCTCTAAAAGGCTTCGTTATGTCGTAGTTTGGAATCACTGGAAGAAAACGGAACTAAGTTTAGTGTTGACAGATGGCAAAGGCCGGAGGTAAGGTGTTTGAAGAGATAAAAATAGGGGTTTCGTTAATAGAGACGGTTTGTAATTTTGCACTTTTCGATTTGTCACGTGCTGCCGATCAAGTGCGTAATTGTGAAAACACAAAAGAGGAAAATCAGAAAATCATAAGTAGTTTTTGCGATTTTGGCAAGCGATTTTGAGATGTGTCAAACACAAAATGGTGGTGGCCAAGCTTGATCTATCTGGTCATCACAAATACAGTTGAGTATCTGTAAACCGGCGTACATCTGACCAGTGGATGTTGGGATTACTGCAGATTGTCGGCTTACTGGATTTTAAATAAAAAATAAGGCGGTGGCTATTTCCACCCCCTTAGAGGGTGAAAATAGCGTGGCGGCTATTTCCATCCCCTTAGTATTTTATTATTTTTATTCACGACCTTTGCTTTCGAAAATTTATCTGTTCCTAACATAGATAATATGTCGGTCAATCGTTTGAAGTAAGTCATTATATTTGAGTACTTTTCAGTGGTGCTTAAACACTTTTTGGGTGGAATAGAATTTTTAGCAGTTACAACTAAATCAGATAAGGTAGTAGGTAATTCTGCTATCTAATTTTCTTTTCTGTACTGGTCAGGAATTAACGTTTCAATAAAAAGTTGACAATTAACAGATTTTCGCACGGCAAATATGTGTTTACACGGAAGTTGGCGCATTAAGTGAAAACTGCAATTATACTTCGTTCGAAGTTGATGCTATTCGAGAATGTGTTTGGATAACAAAAATAACAGAGTACATGTCTTGTTCAGTACCTGTAATCAAAACTTTGTTCTCAAAAAAAAATTTAAGTTCTCTGGTAATATGATCAGCAACATTTCTTGCAACAGTTGCGTATATTTGAGAAATTGCATCATCGATAGCCAATCAAATGCGCTTCTCAAAAGGGGGTGGAAATAGCCCTAGTGCTATTTTCACCCTCTAAGGGGGTGGAAATAGCCAGTCCGAAAAAATAAAACTACAAGAACAAATCACTCTGTTTATTAATACACCAACTTAGCATGTGCTTATATTGTTTAATGGTTAATCTGACTCTGATTAGCTGACTAGCCCAAGAAAATTCGGTTAAACTTCTAAGGGTAAAAATGTTTTTGTTTTTTTTTTGTGAGTAATTTTAAAACTTTTTATTTTGTTGAACAAACTGTAAACAGTTTTTTTTGTTTGTGTCACATTTTACGGTTGGTTAGGTCATGCGCCTATTTTCAGAATCTTTGAATCGCACAAATGCAAAATTCTGCAATTGAATTTGATGGCATCAAAAATGATTGCTTTTGTGATCAATACGAAATGACAAAATTACAGAATCGTATATTTAATGAACCCCGTATTACGATTATTATTTTTATTTTTATTTTTGTTAGGGTGGTGGAGGTGTTACATGTATCATCCAAGATGGGACTGTGTTTGAAAAGGCTGGTGTCAACGTGTCGGTTGTTCATGGCAATTTACCAGCAGCTGCTGTACAACAAATGCGATCCAGGTGACTTTAGCTTCCAAGTTTATTTTTTCATTTTATTTTATTTTTTTTGTTCTTAGTATTACTTTTTGGTAATTTCGATGGGGAAAAATAACTTAATTTGAGAATTCCTCGAGCACCTTTTTTTCATTTTGGGTGTTTTATTTTTTGTTTTTTTTTAAAATAGAAAGAAAAATGTGTTAAAACTTCTCGAAAGGAAGTTTTTCTCAAACCCAAAACTATTAAATCTTTATTTTTTATTTATTTTTTTTTATCTAAGATAAGAAATTAAATTTCCCAAATTCATTTGGAGCATCCAGGAAATTAATTTTTAAACTTCCTTGTGAAAAATTCATAGATAAAAGAAACAAATTTAAAAAAAAAGGTCATTTTGGTAAAATTTAACATTTAATTAAATTCTCATTTATTTGGAATTAACCGACTAGACAACCTGACGTTTGAATAATATATTACGTCCGCATTTGAAATTTAATTTTCGGAAATACTCTCTCGTTTCGCTCAATAAATCTCAAAAATGAATATCGAGTTCCGATTATAACCAAAACACAACACTATCGATTAACCCCCTCATATAAAGCAAATAAACATTGTATAAGAAAGCTAAACATGCTGCAGCAGCTTTAGGCTGCTCTATTAATTTTCCATTAACACTGGGAAATGTAACATTTCACTGAAAAAGACAAACTCCATCTTTAAAAGAAAAGCGTCGTGTTTCCCGCTAGCCGACGCAAGATGCCAAGTTTCTTAAATTTCAACGATGTTAATTTATTTCGCGATTTGCACTTTTTTACGACGTAAAAATTAATCTTTAACATGTTTTTAACTATCCAATACACATTTCACCAACTAAAAGCCTCTTTTGGCTGATTTATTTTACAAAGTGGTTCGTTCATTGCGGTTTCTTTTGGCACAAGTGCAGATGCCCATGCGACATAATCGTGACGAATGACTGCTATCGCTTTGGCAGACGCAGTATTTTCTTTTCCTTATTGTTCCTTTCTGTTTTCTCCCCATTTCCGGTCTAGGAAAAAAATTCTAAAGAGGGTCTATTATCATCCGAAAAGAGTACGCATTGCTTTTACGGACCCATAAAGGAAATGTTAGAACAAAAACAAAACAAAACATGAGAGCAAAACTTTCTTCTTGTATTTCGAGTTTACTTCACTTTTATTGACGATTTGTACTTGCAGAGGCAAAAAACTGAGCGAAGAAAAACATTCTTTTTTCGCTGCTGGAGTCAGCTCCGTGATTCATCCGGTAAGAAAAAAGGAAATTAAATATTTGCACGATAAACATTAGTGATTTGACACCCTTTTTGTTATGCGTTTATCGATTACGTTGTTATACAACAAAATGGCTGTCACGCATTTGTGTTTACCGATGTATTTAAAGAATATCAGAAGTATAGAGCAGCGCTGCTCAGAGGCGAGCCACTTTACCGTTGAAATGCAAAGATTACACGGGTTTAGTAGAGCGATGTTAATAAGTTTGGTACTTTGGTGCCAAATCATGTCAAAATTTCAGTGCAACTGAATACGATACCGGTTTCTAATTGTGACAAAAGCTGATAGATATATATATATATATATATATATATATAGCGCACCCGTGCAACAATCGGTGGATCTGGATAGGACCGAACTGGCTTGGCAGAATACTGGGAATTTACCTTTGACCCGATCTATCAAATTGGCCGATTTATACAGATTTCCATTTCCCCAACCTATTCAGATTTCCATTTCTCCAACCTAGGTTAGGTTTCCCCGACTTATTCAGATCTCCCCAACCTATCCAAATGAGCCCAACCAAACTGACCTAACCTATCCAGATTACTTAGTACTAAATTTGTTCCCAGTCCAGTCCTGGATCTGGGTTCCAGGGCTGGACTGGTCCAGCAGGTTACCAAGAATTTCTCCATGGCGCAACCTATTCAGATTGGTCCGATCTATCTGGATTGGCCCGATTTATCCAGATGGTCTGACCTATCCAGATGGTCTGACCTATCCAGATGGTCTGACCTATCCAGATGGTCTGACCTATCCAGATGGCCCGACCTATCCAGATTGGCCCGATCTATCTGGATTGGCCCGATCTATCCGGGCTGGCCCGACCTATCCAGATTGGCCCGATCTATCTGGATTGGCCCAATCTATCTGGATTGGCCCGATCTATCCGGGCTGGCCCGACCTATCCAGATTGGCCCGACCTATCCAGATTGGCCCGATCTATCCGGATTGGCCCGATCTACCTGGATTGGCCCGATCTATCCGGGCTGGCTCGATCTATCCGGGCTGGCCCGACCTATCCAGATTGGCCCGACCTATCCGGATTGGCCCGACCTATCCGGACTGGCCCGACCTATCCGGATTGGCCCGACCTATCCGGACTGGCCCGATCTATCCGGGCTGGCCCGACCTATCCAGATTGGCCCGATCTCTCTGGATTGGCCCGACCTATCCAGATTGGCCCGACCTATCCAGATTGGCCCGATCTCTCTGGATTGGCCCGATCTATCCGGGCTGGCCCGACCGCAAGAATATTAAAGCTAATCGTGGTACCGAGTCCTCTCGCTAGACCGAGTCTAGGTAATCTCGAACCCAGTGTTAC
>JAQFXT010001828.1:0-14976 GCA_034683725.1 Strigamia crassipes
ATTGACATTTTTGGTTTATTTATGAAATGAGAAAATTGACATTTTTGATCATTTATAAAATGCTAAAATTGACATTTATAATCATTTATAAAATGCTAAAATTGACAGTTTTGATTGATTATAAAATTCTAAAATTGACTTTTTTTTGGTTCATTTATAAAATTCTAAAATTGACTTTTTTTTGGTTCATTTATAAAATGAGAAAATTGACATTTTTGGTTTATTTATGAAATGAGAAAATTGACATTTTTGATCATTTATAAAATGCTAAAATTGACATTTTTGATCATTTATAAAATGCTAAAATTGACATTTTTGATTGATTATAAAATGCTAAAATTGACATTTTTGGTTGATTATAAAATCATAAAATTGAGATTTTGGTTCATTATAAAAGTCACAGAATTTACATTTATGATTCATTATAAAAATTCCAAAATTTACATTTTTGGTTTATTACAAAATCACAAAATTGACATATTTGGGTCATTATAACATCACAAAATTGACATATTTGGGTTATTATAACATCACAAAATTGACATTTTTGGGACATTATAAAATTGACATTTTTGGTTTATTATAAAATCATAAAATTGACATTTATTATTCATTACAAAAAGTTACGAAATCGACATTTTTAGTTTATTAAAAATCACAAAAATTATAAATCACAAAAATCACAAAAATCACAAAAAACACAAAAAATTAAAAAAAATTACAAAATTGACATTTTCGGTCCATTTTCTAAAAAAAAAAAAAATAAATAAAAATGTTTTTTTAATGTGTATTTATGTTGGAATGATTATTTAAGAAATACGAACAGAGTGGAGCAAACAAGCAGAGGGGGAAAGGGAGAAAAAAAAAAAAACCCCGAGTCAGTGTTTGTGTTTGAAACCGCAATGATTGAAAGCAAAGAGCAAATGTCGTGTGTGGAGAATCAATCTGAACACAGCCACACTTGATTCGGCCACAAAAGATGTTGTTGCCATGGCGACACTGAAATCAGATCTGGCTTTGTAGCTGTCAGGTAGAAACTTGTTTTGCAATGTGGAATTTAATCGTCAAGCTCAATCGCACCCCTCCACTCAACTCAAACTCACCAGCAACCATCTGACAAGCCGCCACCTATTGCCAAATCGTCCAACTAAAAAAAGGATTACAAGTAAACAAAAATGGCGCAAAATCTGCAACGGCGCTCCATTTTTTTTTTTTTTTTTTTTTTTTTTTTTTAAATGAAGAAATTTTAATTTGGAAGGATTTTGTAAATTGCATTTTTTTTTTATGGCTGGCAGTTGGAAATGTTTGCTTTTTAATGAAACGCTTCATTTTCAGGAGTTGTCAAAAAGACAATTCATTCAGTTAATTCTCTTTGGGATATTAAAGTTAATTAGACAGCTCATTTCTTTGCATATGCTTAGAAAGAAAAAAGATTAGTATTTTTTATTTTTATTTTTTTTTAATTTTTTTAATTTTTTTTTTTTACAGTTTTTATCTCGCTAAACTCAGCTAAATGCTTTCTAATGACTCCATTTATTTGTTTATTTATTTTTAATTACTAAAATTTATTATTTTAAATATTTTTTTATTATTGTTATTTTTGTTTGCATTTTTTTTTTTAATTTTTAAATTTTTTTTTTAATTGACATTAAAATTTGGTGATTGGCGACTACATTTTGTAATTTAAATCGACTAATTTTTGTAGTAAAAGCATGAACCGAGGATAACATGGACACGTTTCCATGTGTTCAGACCGTTATGCCACCGGTGGCGCCACATGCAAACCGCTTTGCATTCTGGGAGGCTTTTCCGTTACAAGTTTTTAGTCTGAAATTGAATGTTTTAGACCAAAAATAAATCCTGTAGACCAAAAACGTATATTTTAGACCAAAAACGTATATTTTAGACTAAAAACGAATATTTTAGACCAAAAACGAATATTTTAGACTAAAAACGAATATTTTTACACCAAAAACGAATATTTTAGACCAAAAACGAATATTTTAGACCAAGAAATGAATATTTTAGACCAAAAACGAATATTTTAGACCAAAAACGAATATATTTTAGACCAAAAACGAATATTTTAGACCAAAAACGAATATATTTTAGACCAAAAAGAAATACTTTTAGACTGTAACAGTTTATTTGTTGTTACTGAGAAAAACCCACAATGCAATGGTGCGACGCATGTGACTACCTTCAGCGAATCAGAGCACAGAACCACCTATCCATAGGAACTAACACACGGAGACGTGTCCATGTTATCCTTGGTTCATGGTAAAAGCAAAGGTCAGAAGTGCTTTGGTTAGAATTATTTTCTGCTTTTGCTAATTGTCTTGACTCCTTGAACTTGGATTTTATTTTTATTTTTATTGTTTAGCATGCAATATGCCCAACCAATGGGAGTTTGTCACAAGTCCACGGACCTATGTTGATCCGCAAATAAGAGTGTGCTAGTCCGCCACTTTGTCGTTGAAACGTAAGGATTACACAGGCTTAGTCAGGGCCGGATTAATAAATAGGCAGAGTAGGCGCCAGCTTACGGGCCCCGCACCGAAATTTCTAAAAACAAAACTGAGTAAAAGCTTCGACAACACCAAGACCAAACTATTTTTTTCGGTACAGGTTAGCCTGGACCAGTTTATCAAATGGGCCCCACATTTTTTAGTGGGCCAGGACAAGTTTATCAAATGGGCCCCACATTTTCTAGGGGGCCAGGATCAGTTTATCAAATGGGCCCCACATTTTCTAGGGGCCAGGACCAGTTTATCAAATAGGCACTGGCCTAGGGGCCCCACATCTTTTAGGGGGCCTTGTGCACAAGAAAACTCCAGAGATGAAGCTTTTTGTGAGTTAAAGTGTCACAAGTTAGGTGATAAAATGTGAGGGGCCCCTGAGATTTCGACTGCCTAGGGGCCCCACATCTAGGGGGCCTCGTGCACAAGAAAACTCTAGAGATGAAGCTTTTTGTGAGTTAATGTGTCACAAGTTAGGTGATAAAATGTGAGGGGCCCCTGAGATTTCGACTGCCTAGGAGCCCATAACAACTCAGAACAAAATGGCGACTCTTCTACAACTTCTTAAACTTTGCGTTTAAATATGTTGTTTAAAATGCTGTTTAGTCTAAATGAGTTAATGAATGCGCCTACTGTGTGTGCTTTTAAGGATACTGCGGATTTGCAGCTTGTTTCTTAGCTCTTGATTGATGTGGAATTTGCTAGACGGCGTTTGGTCTAGAGGAAAGAGCAGAGAGAGAGAGAGAGAGAGAGAGAATGTTTGCTCCCTTCATCTTTTGTGCAAACCTAAATGGGCATCTGTTTTCTACAAGCTCAAGAGGTTAAAGAATGTCATTTGAAATCGATAATTTTGTAATGTCAAAAACGAAATGAGAAAAGAATAAAGCATTTAAAGTGAAGTGGTTTTCTGTTGCAATTTTAAATCTCTTAAAGTGCTAGTAGAGAGGGCATAAAAAGTGCAGTTGAAAGACCATTGTTTCATCCGATTGTTGCTTCAAGAATTGTTTTATATCTGATTATTGTTGAAGGATAGTTTTACGGCTTATTAAACAATTGTTTTTACTGATTGCAACAATGGTTTATTTTACTGATTGCAACAATGTTTTTATTACTGATTGCAACAATGGTTTTTTACTGATTGCAACAATGGTTTATTTTACTGATTGCAACAATGGTTTTTTACTGATTGCAACAATGTTTTTTTTTACTGATTGCAACAATGGTTTTTTACTGATTGCAACAATGGTTTTTATACTGATTGTAACAATGGTTTTTTATTGTTTGCAACAATGGTTTTTTATTGATTGCAACAATGGTTTTTTACTGATTGCAACAATGGTTTTTACTGATTGCAAGAATGTAAAGACCAGCACTCCAATCACTTATAGTGATATGTTATTGTTATGCGTTACTATGCGTTATCAACAAGGTTATCAACTTAATACAGTTAAGTAGAAATTTCTTAACCAATTTGAATGCGTGGTTTTTACTGACTGCAACAATTGTGAATTTGGAGGTTTGAAATTATCAGCTTAGTTAATGATTATACTGGTAAACCAAAACTAATGTAGCGTCAACGAGGAAAATCAGCGAAATATATGAAGACAAGTTGAAGAGTTTTCCTCTTGACTTGGAAATTGGCAATTAAACGGATGCTAATTCCACCTATGCGTGCATGTGTGTATGGAAGAATGAAGTTAATGGAACAAGCAAAGAAAATTAAATTGTTTATAAAGAAGGGAAATGAGAAAATACAGAATTCATTTGTTATGCAGCTGGTGTCTTGATGACTGGAATTAAATTATAATTTTGTTCAAGTATCAAGAGTCAAGTCAAGAGAGGCAATAGAAAATAAAGAGTTTCAGCTTGCAAACATCTCTTCATTTAAGAATAGAAAGGTAAGGTCATTTCATCGAATTTTTGGTTAGGTTAGGTTAGAATATAGGATAGGTTAGGTTTCTCATTTCTTTTCAGTTTTTTAAGTTTTTTTTTTTTTTTCGATAAAACGAACCATTTCTAAATGAGCTTACATTTATAGACCAAATTGCTATTGTTGTTTTCATCCGGGTCTTTTCACGCTTGCACAGACCGTGGTAGGCAACGAACACGTTGCGCTAGTGTATTTTGAATGCAGTTTTTGATTCGATCGTTTAATAAATAAACAGATACCGGTAAATAAATTTTGTGACACCCAAAAGCGGCGCAACTAGTAGGCATTGTAATACGCCGTTTACTCGTTGCCTACCACGTAGTGCACATAATTGCCACCAGAGCATGCAAAACGATTCTGTAATTTGATCTATTCGCTTTGTTCAGAGGTGAAGGTTGAGTTGAGCTTGGATATGAATTTATTTATTCATGGTGGATGTGTTGTGCTCTTGCCGATGTACCAATCTTTTGCTCAACTTGATTCCCAGATAACTTTTCTTCAGATCTGAGGACATCTGTCAAACTCTCGCTATACAAACTGCCATTGGCTGTTGACTTATCTACAGTCACTATGTAATTGTTACAAATGCACAATTGAAAAGTGGGACGATTTATGTACAAGGAGGATGTTGATAGAAAATAGCGACTGTGGCAACTATTTATAGAACCAATCTTGGCCGGTTAGCTTGGTCTGGGTACAGTTTTTGACTCAGTTTCAGTTTCTACTTTTGATAGATAGTCAGCCTCAAACTTGTTGAAGATTTTACGTTTAATTTAGTTCTTAAGTGATTAATAATTTATTTCAGGAAAATTTTAGTGAGTATTAAACTGTCACTTTTAAATTGAGTTCTAACTTATTGGTTGACGAAGATTCGTGAAAAGGGTCCTTTTTGCGTGCCATGGACATCCGTTAAGCGGACATGCGGGGATGAGCAAAACACTCGAACGAGCGAGACTTATCTATTACTGGCCAGGAATGAACAGGGACATTGCCCTTAGATGATCAGATGATCAGTTATATGTGTGCAGGGCTGGACTGGCCCGGCAGGCTACTGGAAATTTTCCGGTAGCCCAGTAAGATGATGGATGGCTCATGCAAGGCCAGGCTGGCCCAGTGGGCTACCGGGAATTTCTCAGTACGAAAATTTTTTTTTTAGTCCAGCCTTGTATGTATGCCCAACCAATGGGAGTTTGTCACAAGTTTTTTGAAGCAGAATATAGTTATCACGAAACTGTGCAGTGTATTGAGCATGTTTGTACAGATTTGAAGTTATCGGACTCGCTTTAACTAAGAAATGCTCAACTCAGTTACAGATGTTGCCGCCATAGGAATACAGGAGAGAGAAATAACTGGGATTCCCAATATCTAACCCATTCTAGTACTGACCAGACCCAATGCTGCTTAACTTGTTGAAATCATGAAGTAACGTCGCCGGTCACTTATCGGGACTCTTTTGTCTTTTGGATCTTGTTGTTTGGTACGCCAGACACAAGCATGGCCTTGATCCAGTTATGAATTGTGGGACCATGATACACATACAGGCACCCTACAGAAATGTGTGGTGCTTATGTAAGCTTGCGTTGTTCTAGTTAAGCGAGAAAACCCGATTAACCCACAGCACAATGGTAAATCAGTGTGGATGGACGGTGTTCGGAGAATTCGTCGACTCGTCAATTCGTCAACTTGCACCTAGCTTAGGGTAAGTCAGGTTAGGTCAGGTCAGGTTAGGTTAGGTTAGGTTAGGTTAGGTCGACGGATCGGCTGTCGATGGATCGGCTGTCGGCGGATCGGCTGTCGACAAATCGGTTGTCGGCGGATCGGCTGTCGACGATTTGGCTGTCGAAGGATCGGCTGTCGACGGATCGGCTGTCGGCGGATCGGCTGTCGACAAATCGGTTGTCGGCGGATCGGCTGTCGACGATTTGGCTGTCGAAGGATCGGCTGTCGACGGATCGGCTGTCGACGACTCGGCTGTCGTCAAATCGGCTGTTGTCAAATCGGCTGTCTACAAATCGGCTGTCGACAAATCGGTTGTCGGCGGATCGGCTGTCGACGATTTGGCTGTCGAAGGATCGGCTGTCGACGACTCGGCTGTTGTCAAATCGGCTGTCGTCAAATCGGCTGTCGACGAATTGATCCAATGCCGGATGGTTAAGTGACTTAATCTTTGTCATGTGTTTTAAAAGAAATGAAATCTCTATTTTATTTCTATTTTTATCTCAACCTCCTTTACTCCATTGATTGGTTTTGTAATACTTTTTCACTTGCCAATATATAATACTCCAGCCTACTGCATATTGCTTTTCTGAGATCTCAAGATGATGTTTGCAGCTTTCATTTGAATTTTAACACCTGCTGAGGAAATTTCATTGAACCCAAATGGTACTTGGGATTCTAGCAAAAGCTTCAAGTTGAATACTTGAAACATTTTTTATTCTTTTTGTGGATTTGGAAATGAGCTTAGCGAGAGATGCAGCAATATTAACCTTGGCAATAAGTTGGAGTATGTGTCTCAGTGGTTCATTGTTTGATGATGAAAATCAAGGGTAGGATAATTTATATTTATTGCTGTTGGCTTGCTTTTAATTTCCGGAGAATGTGATGAGTTGAGGATACGAGAAAATTCAATTTGGAATCATTTTTCATACTTGCTGCTCTTATCTCTTGATTTAGTACTCTGTTTCATTTATTTTTATTCGAGGCATAAAATGTGTGCAATCTAGGACGATTAACACAAGGACTTGACAATCGAGGTTTTCTTGTATAATGTGAATGTAGACGCGATAGATCTTAACAATGAATTTGTGCTATAATCTGTTTCACAAAACTTATGACAAACTCTCATTGGCTATTGACCTGTTTGCAGCAATTACATCATTGTTACGCGTGCACAATTGAAAAGTAGTACAAAAAATGCACTTATTTGCCACAAGAAGACGCTGATCGACAATAGCGCCAATAGTGACTATTTTTAGAAGCAAATTTGACCGGTTAGTTCGGTCGGGTTTTAGTTTTGGACCCACTTTCGTTTCCTGTTTCTAATTCTTTTTCTGGCTACTTTAAATACGTTCAATTTTAAACTTTTTTAAGTTTTATTTCTATATTTATTTGTATGTGGTTAATACTTTATTTTAAAATTGTTTTAGTGAGTACTAAACTGCCATTTTTAAATTTGACTTTTCCTTATTGGTTGAGAATGATCACATGATCAAGTTATATGTATCCTTGAGCTTGTGATATGCTCAACCAATGGGAGTTTGTTGTAAGTTTTGTCAAACAGACTGTAGTTGTCAAGTCCTTTTGTTAAATGTTCTAGGTGCAACTAAAATTGTGTTTACAAATGATTGGGACAACTGACATGTGATTGTGTGTTAACCAATGGGAGGAAGAGAGTTTAGTATGTGTAAAATTACTTTTCTAAAATGTATTTTGAACATTTTCAACGAAATTCGAGGGGATAGCCAATCGCAAACTCGGGTATGAGATTTTGAAATCTTGTTAAAATCTTGAAGATTTCAGGATTTTAGTAGGATTTGTTAGGATTTCAAGAGGATTTGTTAGGATTTCAAGAGGATTTGTTAGGATTTCAAGAGGATTTGTTAGGATTTTAAGAGGATTTGTTAGAATTTCAAGAAGATTTGTTAGGGTTTTAAGAGGATTTGTTAAGATTTTAAGAGGATTTGTTAGGGTTTTAAGAGGATTTGTTAGGATTTTAAGAGAATTTGTTAGGATTTCAAGAGGATTTGTTAGGATTTCAAGAGGATTTGTTAGGATTTTAAGAGGATTTCTCAGGATTTTAGGTGGATTTTTTTTATTGGTTTTATGGATTTGCAAGAATTTTAGGATTTTTGGAATTTGAGAGATTTGTAAGATTTTAAAGATTTGCTAAAGATTTCAGGATTTGCTGTGGATTTGAAGATTTCAAAGATTGCTTGATTTTGGCTACAATTTCTACAACTATTTATAAGATTTTAAGGATTTTTAAAATTTCAGGGATTTTGAAATTCAAAATCTTAGCCTGTATGAGATTTCCAGCATTGGCGACTCCCTCGACGAAATTACTGCACCTCTCGTGAGATCTCACTGTAAATCTCGTCTGATCTCGTCTGATTTCATTTGATCTCATTTGATCTCGTTTGATTATGCTGCATATCTCGTTTGATCTCGCTGCGATTCTCGTGAGATCTCATTGTAAATCTCGTCTGATCTCGTCTGATTTTATTTGATCTCATTTGATCTCGTTTGATTATGCTGCGTATCTAGTTTGATCTCGCTGCGATTCTCGTTTGATTTCGCTGCAAATCTCGTTTCATCTCGCTGCGATTCTCGTGAGATCTCATTGTAAATCTCGTCTGATCTCGTCTGATTTCATTTGATCTCATTTGATCTCGTTTGATTATGCTGCGTATCTAGTTTGATCTCGCTGCGATTCTCGTTTGATCTTGCTGCAAATCTCGTTTCATCTCGCTGCAAATCTCGTTTCATCTCGCTGCAAATCTCGTTTCATCTCGCTGCAAATCTCGTTTCATCTCGCTGCAAATCTCGTTTGATCTCGCTGCAAATCTCGTTAGATCTCGCTGCAAATCTCGTTTCATCTCGCTGCAAATCTCGTTTCATCTCGCTGCAAATTTTGTTTTATGTCACCGAAAATCTCGTTTCTTCTCGTTTGAGCGCATTTGATCTCGCTGCAAATTTCGTTTGATCTCGCTGCAAATCTCGTTTGATCTTATTTGATCTCGCTGAAAATCGTGTTAGTTGAAACCAAACAGACAGTCAGTTGCTGTCACAAAATTTTAATTAATTTTTTAATTACCTTCTGTAAATATTCTACCAATTCTTTTTCTACCATGAAACCACAGAACAAACACACCAAACTGATTTATTCATTTCTCCCCCTCAATTTTTTAAATTAAATTTTTCTAACGATCTTACAATCCATGAAAAGATTTCTCTGTCGGAAACAATTGCTATCTCAACCATTTTGATTTAACTTTGATTCTTTTTCCCCTCTAATTTTAGCAATAATACGCACACACACATTTCATTCTTTTATTATTAATTTCTTAGTTCTTTTCCTTTTTTTTTTTTTTAATTATTTTTTTTTTCTCCTAAAATTTCCAACTTGCATGTTGGGAATTGGAATGAGAAAGAGCATTTCAATTAGCCCACAGCATCGTGCAGGTTGGACGAATTTCATCAGTGCAAGTTTGGATTTTAATGTCGGCTGTTAGCTCGGGCTCCGATTGATGACTTTTCATTTCAGTGTCTTGTCGCCTTTAATTACTATGCCATTCCTAATGCTCGGTGATGGAAGGGTTAATTTTGCAAGGATTTGCTTCAAATTGAAGGACCGGTAGGGGAAAAATAATTTTTTTTTTTTTTTTTTTTTTTTTTCTTTTCTTAAATTGCAATTTTAAAGCGCACGTCTGCAACACTAAGAATTTCTCTGATGAGATTGTTAGATAAGTATTGACATTACGGTTTGTGAGTTGCATGTGTAAACACCGAAACAAACATGCTGCGCCGTGTTTCTAGTCTAATTTATTGCTTCAACTGTTTGAAATTCTACAATGTTGATGTTGTAAGTCGAGATTTATTTAGCAATAATACGTGAGTCAACTGTTTTTGAGTTTACAAAGGATTGTTTTAGTTTTTTTTTTTTGTTGTTGTTGATTTTTTAAACAATGATTAGCAAGTTGTTGTTTTTCAAAACATTTTGGCTCGTTGTTGCTTTGTACACAATGAATTTTATCCGATTGTTGATTTTTAAAACAATGATTAGCAATCTGTTGTTTTAGCTAAGTGGTTTTTCTGTACATGTTTTTTTTCTCTTGTCACGTGAAAAGTGCTGCGAAATCGAAAACAATATCAACTGCGCTATTATTGCAACCTAGGAATTGATGCATTAGGAAAATTACTGACATCGAATAATGGAAAAATGAAAGAGAGGAATTCAATTACAAGACGATGCAACAGTGTGGCTACATATAACTGAACATAACAGCCGATAAATCTTTTACCACAAACCAATACTAGCAGCAATAACCGACAACAATAATACTACACCGTCTACTTTTAGCAACGTTAACTTAAAATCAGAATAAGTTACTACGAATTCAACAAACCAAAACTACTTTCTGAACAGTCAGGGGCTGATTAATAAATAGGCAGAGTAGGCGCCAGCTTATGAGCCCCACACCGAAATTTCTAAAAACAAAGCTGAGTAAAAACTTTCGAAAACACCGACAACCAAACAATTTTTTTTGTGGATGCAGGTTAGCCAGGACAGTTTATCAAATGGGCACTGGCCTAGGGGCCCCACATTTTTTAGGGATCCTCGTGCACAAGAAAACTCCAGAAATGAAGCTTTTTGCGAGTTAGTGTCGCAAGTTCGGCGGCACTAACGCAGTTTGACTGCCTGGGAGCCCCAACAGGGTTTAATCCGGCCCTGAACGCAGTGCCAGGAAGTAGTGTCCCGCGCTAGGATGCTTGATTAGGAGGGCTCTATTTCAAAACAATAGTAAATTTTTATGCAATACCGTATTTCTTCGATTTAAAGTCGCCCTCGATTACAAGTTGTGGCAAAATATCAATGCTTGGAATACAAGCCGCGGCTAATATTCGAGGGCAATTTGTATTTGTATTTTGCAGTTGAACTTGAAATTACTACTAATGTACGACATGTTAAAGATACGCCAAAAATAAAGGTTTTTAAGACCCAAAACGTTTTCGACCATTGCTGGTCTTCCTCAGTGGGTTCAACTTGCAGTTGAACTTGTAGGTTTTTTGTCTAAAAGTGGACTTTCTAATGTTAGAGAACGTAACAACTAATATTACGTCGTGACGACAATCAAAGAAAACGTCGTCGTGACATAAGTTTGAACGTTTACACGATGAAATGTTATGTGGAATTTGACGTTCTCGATTAAAGTCGCTGTCGATTATAGGTTGTGGCAAAAAATTGCATTTGCAAATATAAGCCGCGTATTAATGGGATATCGCGTTCAACGAGAGCAAATACAGTATGTGGAAAGCTTGCGGAGAACGTCGACAGGGCGGCGCTGAAATATAACTTTGAACAAAGGCACGTCGTAACCACGGGACGGCACTGGTCTCGCAAATGCGAAACCCGCCACCGATCTATCATCATTTTGTTCTAATTTACAAGAAATACCAGAATAATTTTCTTTTCCATTGGAGCCTCCATTTTCATTTAAGTAATAAAAAGAAAATGAACTATCCATGAAGGCTTAGTCTTGACTCTTTAAGTCTTTTATTTGCCAGACATTTTTTTTTTCTTCTTCCTCCTCCTTCAATTATGTGGCTGGTCGCAACTTTTACGAGTGAAGAAACGACGCATGAGCAGAAGTCACTTGCCTCTCAAATGTTTGCATGGCTGCACCTAAGTATACATTGTGGAAAAGAAGGGGGCATAACCATCAAAAAAGGCTTCTCCTACCTCCTTCTTGCATGCATCACTATTTCACGCCAAACCTAGTCGACTCGACAATTTCAACAATAATTCCTCGGTTCCAGACATTTCTTCCAAATTGAAGATGAAAATTACGACAGGTGGGGTCAGGAATGTTCTAGTGTCAATTTTTTTAAATGAAAAAGAGGAGAGAGAGAGAAAAGTTTTTTTTTTTTTTCTTTCTGTGCTATTGATTTTTGTACTATCCATCCATATCACTCTTGGTTTATTACTTGACATTTTCTTCTTGGACCTGGAGACTGTTATTGGGTTTTGCTGAATCGTAGAGAGAAAGGGAAAAGATGGAAAAAGTATTGGATAGTCATTTGTTTTAGTGAATAAAAATTGTTAATTTTGATTGTACATAGCTGGTTGAAGAGTTGTAACAATGTATAACTGAATAAATAATTAATATGGATAAAATTTAGCATTATTTTATTATAGGATGTCTCATTTACATTCTAAATGGCCTAGGCAGGCATCATTATTCTCATTATACATGAATCCGAGCCATTTTGTTTTTTTAACTAGAATTTTAGAGGCGGCAGTAAAGACTGGATTTTCCTATGCGCCATTGAATTAAACTCTGTTGCAGAAGACTTGTGACAAACTTTTATTGATGGGCATATTGCAGACCATGTTCATTTTTTCGACACCACATCTTCGACATTCATTTCTTTGACAGTCACCTCTTCGACATTCATTTAGTCGACAGTTTGTCGAGGTGACGTACTGTAGAAGAGATGATTGTCGAAGAGACGGGTTGTCTAAGAGATGAATGTCGAAGAGTTGATTGTCAAAGAGATGAATGTCGAAGAGTTGATTGTCGAAGAAATGAATGTCAAAGAGTTGATTGTCTAAGAGATGATTGTCGAAGAGTTGATTGTCAATGTCATCGATAGTCGAAGAGTTGATTGTCAATGTCATCGATAGTCGAAGAGATTGATTGTCGAAGACTTGAATGTAGAAGAATTGGGCGGAAAAGACGTATACAAATTTACAATTACAATAGTTAGACAGTTTGCTCATTTCAAGCTGAATTACAAGCATGTATGTGCATCCGTCCAGTGCTCCATCGTGTGTTGTCTTTTCTATAATTATATCGGTTTTCATCACTGGTTGTTACATTTCACTGCTTTCAATGAATTGATTAATACTTTGAAAAATTGTGTTCTTTAATTTATTTGTTCGTCTCTTTGACAGAACATCTTGTTGACAGTCATCTCTTTGACAATACCGTGTCTTTGACGTTCGCCTCTTTGACAATACGTGTCTTCGACATTCGTCTCTTTGTCAGTTTGTCGAAGAAATGACCACTTTTTATGACCTGCCGGAGACATGGCTCGTCGAAGAGATGAACAAACAGCCACATTACAAGCATACATATGACTGATCATGTGATCATTCTCAACCAATAAAGAAGAGCTCAATTTAAAAATGATTTTAAGACTCACTAAAATATCCATAAAATAAATATACTAATTTTCTACACGTTTCTACCGTGGTAGAAACTGGGACAGAAACTTAGATTAAAACTTGGTCTAAAATTGAGTCCAGATTAGACTAACCGGTCAAGATTGGTTCTAAAAGTAGCCACCAGTTGCTATTTCCGATCATCATCCTCTTGTGGCAGATAGGTGTGTCTTTGAAGCTACTTTTCTATTGTTCATTTGTAAGCACGATGCAATGGCTGCGGACAAGTCAATAACCAATGGGAGTTTGTCATAAGTTTTCAAAAACAGAGTGTACGTAAATGCGATTGAACGCATCGACAATTTGTTAAGACCAATTAACCGAATAATCCAAGCAGGGCTGCCGAGATCGAACTTTGCCTAACCAAACTTCACCGTATCTAACCTAACCTAACCTAACCTAACCTGGACCCTTGCAAGTAGCACAAGCTTTGGGAAGCTTCTTCTCTCACTCTCGGCGGCTTTGAATGCAAGGGATACATGTGTAATGCCCTACATCAATATAGGACATTTAGGAAATCTATCGATATATATACAGTGGAAATTTGAGAAGAGTGGCACTTGCAGGAGATACATTTTTGCATCGTTGATGGATGATCATCCGATACACAAACACACCAAGGATACCTCTTAGGGTATCATTTATTGGGATCTATTATCATGTTTTGGGACATTTTGTGGGTATCCGATTATACGAAAGACATCTAATGCAGTTTGGATGACCTTAAATTGGAGGAATCAAAGATGACACTTATTTTTTTCTTTGTATTTTATGGAGTTTAGTTGCACTATTGTAAGGTTGAAGGGTTGAAATGGTCTCAGAAAATGGAAGACAAATGTAACTGAATAATTGAAATGTTGCATAGGAATGGTTATGGCGGGTTGACAATTTCCCTTTTATTTGTTTAGTTCAGAATTGTATTTGTTTGGGTCCATGGACTATTTCTATGCTAACAAATGACACTTCCAGAACTGTAAAGAGAGATTTGGACGTTTCCATAGAAATTGAATGCTGTCAAGTTAATGTATACAAATGGTTAGTTGCTGCAATTTGCACATAGGAAATGGTCATCTTGAGCCCTATAGTCGCAGACTTTTATTGCAATGGTGAAAGTCAACACTTTAGGATGATTGTGTATGCATAGTGGAGTTTGGCCATTGTTGCATTGTTTGGCTTGAAATCTCTTCTTGTTTGTATTTGGAGTTTTGAGCACCAGATGGTTTCTGAATAGAAGATAAATATATTATTTGCTGAATAAGTCAACGGCATTTGTCGTCCGTAGAGCGACGGAGCGTAAAATTCATTCGCGATTGCGAAAAGCCGTTTAAGGAGGATGAGTGGCTTTTTGTAAGTTTTGCAAATAAAAGTAATGGGGAGAAGTGGAAAATCTGAAATCTAAAAGATAAAATCTATTGTTGACAATGGTAAAGTAGAAATGAGATTTGAGCATCCTATACACTCATATCTCACTTGGTTTTGCACTTTGCCTCTATGAGGCCAAAAGCTCCATGTACTTTTCCCTTAAAATTATAGTCAATTTTACGTTATAAATATTGTAACGTAAAAATATAAAAGTTTAGTTT
>JAQFXT010001829.1:0-14974 GCA_034683725.1 Strigamia crassipes
TTTAATTAAAAACAGACTGATTTTATGATTTAATGTATTGCAGGAATACATTTAATGTTTTTACACATTTTTATTAAAATTTTGTTAAATTTTAAAAGTATTGCAGTCAAAAATAGTGTTACGTTACATTTTTTAATGAGTTTTTTTTACTTAAAGTGACCTATATTTTCCCATGTGTACTTTAAGTAGAACTTTAAGAACAATGCAATACTTACCGTGGCCTACAAAAATTGATGGAAACCGCCGCTAGAGCTCGCGGTTGAGTCTAGGTATATAATTTCATATCAATTTACGACTTCAAACCTATTTAAATGCAAGATAAAATTATTATTATTATTAATATGAGTACACCTATCCCCCGATTTACACGGCACTTGTTTTACACAATTTCGCTTTTACACGGTTTATAAATTAACAACCAGATTTTAAAAAATTGATAAAAATGTACATTCCGCTCCATATTTGCCTATACTGTACAAAGATTTAATGACATTTTTGAATTTTGTTCCTTTGGTAACACTGATAAAAACAACAAGAGATTCCCGGTGTTAAACAACAGGGGATTCCAGGTATTAAAGAACAGGGGATTCTCGGTGTTGTAAAATACGTATACTGTATGTTATATTACATTTATATGTTTGTGGTTTTATAAACTAAGTATAATTTTAAGTTTTCTAAGATCTCTTACTTTTGTTTTACTTAAATAAATGACTAAATCATGCACATTTTGGGGTGTTTTTCGTTTTACACGATTTTACATAGCAAAATCCAAAATTTCAATTTACACGGTTTTGTGCAGAACCGATCATCAGTGTAAATCGGGGGATAGGTGTAATGTGAAATAAATAATTTTGCCACTAGATGGCGGGAGACATTCAAACGGGGAAAGGAAGTGGAGTTGGAGATGGCAGAGAAAATAGGAGCATGAGTCAGGAAAATTTTTCTGAAAAAATGTGTGTGATGAATGATTAATTGTACAGTTAGAATGTTGATGTAATCATGCGCCACTGTTGCTATGGTAACAACAGCGTACTGCAGTTTTCGTTTCGATCGGACTCAATTCCATCGATTGCCCACGCCGCGCTAAGATTTCCATCTGGATTAGACCAAACGCTGAAGTAATATCGAGTAATATTTCATTTACTTATCAAAACGATTGACAATAAATATATCTTCTGTTAAATTGCAGCCCGCAAGTTCAAATTTGGAAAAAATCCGTATTATTTTGGCAAAACATGGGTTCGAGATGAAGAAGACTTTGGCAAGCCCAGTGACTCGGGGATGTGCTTAAGGAAATACAGTTGAACCTCGTTATAACGAACCGCAATATATAACGAATTTTTATTATAATGAATTTTTTTAGATGATTTGGTTGGTTTCCCACAGAACACCATGTTAAAAAATTTCGATGTAACGAATTTTGATATTATGAATTATTCGTTGAAAAGAACAAGTTTTTAAGAACTCTCTAATACTCACAAGCCCTTTTTGTAACGAAGTTTTAAAATTAATCACATGACTCACTCGTTTATAAGCTGTGCTAGAAAATTTTATTTTTTAAATTGGTGAAAATAAACATTTTATTTTAAAAAATAGTGTAAAATGTTAAATTCAAACAAAAATCACCATGTGTATAAATTAATAATCTTTTTTATGATACACATACATTTTTTTTTAGTTACAAAACTAAAAAAAAAAATTTTGTACTGTAATTTCTTATAACAAACGTTCGTTATAACAAACAGATTTTCAGGTCCCTTGCGGTTCGTTATAACGAGGTTCGACTGTATTCGCAAATACTTTTTGTGTATTTTCCCTTAATGTAAACAAAAAAAATACTAAAAAAAAAAATTTGCGTATATTATCAATTAATCGGATAAATATTATTTCTGTACAGAAATATTGGAATAATTTCAATTTTAATAACCAAAAAATTGTTTGCGTTATAATAATTGCCAGGTACCACTGCACTGTTGTTTTTGTCTTTCGAGATATTATTGGTATTTCCGTTTCATCCGATTGGTTAAATGCTTGGTTTTGTAGCCCTTACCAGTGAAAACAAAGGCGTAGGAATAAAAGTAGTTCTACATCAAAAGAGACCAGGAAAAATCTCTGAATTCACCTGGGATACCAAAGACTACAGAGTGTAAATTTAATCCCTGCAGAGTTAAGTAACACAAAATGAAGAAAATTGAACAAATGGGTGTCAAACATCATTCATCTGCTCTTGCAATACAGCAATTACATTTAAACTATGGATTTGCTAAATCTAAAGTGCAAATACTGAGCAATCTCAATTTGTGTGTGGAAGTGGGAACCATGTAAGCTAAAAACACTTTCTATTATTGATTTTATGTTATTTTATGGTCAATCAAGTGGAATTTGCAATTCAATAACACAAGAAACAAAATATATTAGTGTAACATTATAATACAAAATATGAACAGTCTACACCAGATTTTCTCCCATTCAACAAATTTAAAAAAAAAACTATTGTTTTACAACCCAGTTTCTTTCCTTATCACCAACTGGAATCTACTTTGTAACTTAGAGATGTTAACGGTTTTTCTAATTAAAGTGCCCTACATTTTTCTATGTTGTGGTTGAAGTAAATTTAAGATCAATATTTTACAATATTAAATCATATGAATATGTTTATTATTCACTTACATTGTTCCTCATAAGTTCATCTTGGTCTATTGAAGTTCCAAAATCTCAAAAATACCCCAAAATCTCAAAATACCCCAAAAATCTCAAAATAACCCAAAATCTCAAAATACCCAAAAATCCCACAATAAACTCAAAACTTCAAAATTCAAAACACACCTAAATCTAAGTACGTTCTTTTAGTTATGGAGTTCTTGGACCTAGTGGTTGTGGAAAGACCAGTCTACTCAGATGTGTTGTTGGAAGATTGCATCCATCTAATGGAATAATAGAAGTATTTGGTCGAAAACTTGGTTCGGAAGAATGCGGCGTACCTGGATCCAGCGTAGGCTATATGCCACAAGTAGAGTTTAATGTTTTTTGATATATTTTGCAGGGATATATCAAAATTTTATTAATATTTCCAGGAGTTAGCTTTGTATCTACAATTGTCCATCTCAGAAATTTTGAATTACTTTGGTCGTTTACATAGCATGGATAAATGTGATGTGAAGAAAAGTATTCGTTCTCTCACAAGTTTACTTGATTTACCTGCCGGCAACAGAATAATACAGCAACTTAGGTAACAATAAAAATACACTTATTTCTATAAGTGTATTTTAATGTGTTGTTGATGTGTGTCAATTGAACCAGCCATTAATAACATATCCATTAACTGTAATTAATACAACAAAAAAAATATAAAACTATTTTCTTTTCATCCTTTTACATAAGACACAAAGTGTACTTTTCAATAAACAAACATCTTTGATTACAGTGGAGGTCAGAAAAGAAGAGTTTCGCTTGCAGTTGCTCTTCTGCATGAACCACCTTTGCTCATTTTAGATGAACCGACTGTAGGAGTTGACCCCATATTAAGAGAAAGGTTTTGTATTAATTAATGACTAAGTGAAAACAGTTTAAATACCTTATCCGATTATCATAATAAAAGCATTTGGAAACACTTGGTCAATTTATGCAACAAACAACAAGTGACTGTCGTCATTACCACACATTACATAGAAGAAGCACGACAAGCCAACAAAGTGAGTTAAAAAATAATATTCTAATATTATAACTAGTTAGGGGTGCACCGAATACCTAAAATGCCAAATAACGAATACCGAATATTCGGCGCCGAATACCACGGCCAAATATTTAAAAAAGTATAATTTTTCCATTGAAAAACAGCCATTTGTACGTGTAAAAACGTACTTTCTATGTTAAAATTGCTACTTTTAAGTTTAAACTGTATCTTACGTAGAAAATGCCATTTCTTCATTAAAAAAAAACAATTTTTCCAAAAAAAATGCAATTTTTCCACACAAAAAAAATTCTAAAAAAAATCAATTTTTGTGAAAAAAAAATAATACATTTTTCATCTATAAACATAAAGTTATCATAAAAAATTAAATTTATAAAGTGTAAATTGTTGTTATTAACCCTAAAAAGAGAGAATTTCCCATTAAAAACGGTAAATAATTGTGATTTTATTATTATTATGTATTCGACCGAATACATAATATTTGGTTTTTTGGCCAAACAGGCCGAATAACTGAATACAAACCGATTATTCGGTGCAACCCTATAACAATTACTTAGAATTCATGCATCACAATTCTCCTCATAGGTGGGGTTTATGAGAAGTGGAAGAATATTAGTAGAGGACACTCCGGATGCTCTTCTAGATCGCTATCAACTGCCAACTCTGGAAAATGTTTACCACAAACTTTGCGAAGAGGATGATCATGTGACTATTATTTTTATAAGTTGCATTAGTTAAAAGTAATTAAACATTTCTAAAACAGAAAGAAGATGAACTAAACCTCGACAATCAAAAACGAATACTGTCTACAAAGAGTGAAAGCTATTCACGTCTCAATGAACCAGTCATTGCGATTAAACAATCAAAGAAAAAAAATTTCCTTCCGCAAAAAAGTCAAAGAAAAGTCTTGGGTTTAGTTATTAAAAATCTCCATCAAGTTCGAAGAAACCCAACGTAAACATCAAGTTTTATTCATTCAGACGTATCATCATTAGCGGGTTGACGATAATGTTTTTAACTTCAAACAACTTACAACTTATAACTGATCGATATAAGTTTTAAGTTGTAGATTACGTTTATACCTTCAGAATGTAACACAAAAACAAATTATAAGTTTTAAGTTCCTAGTTAAAAAACGCAATCGCCAAACCTCTAATAAGCCCTTGAAGCCCCAGCCTAAACCATGGTAGACAAATCTTGGATATAAAAAACTGTAATACCCATTAGTAATTCAAAATTTCGGGCCATAATCACTGGAGCGGAATTCAGTGGCGCAAAATTTAAAAATTCCGCGCCAGTGAATATCTGTGTATTCAGTTGCGCGGAGTCGAATTATTCCGCACCACTGAATATCTGTATATTCGGTGGCGCTAAATCTAAAATAACGTGAACCCCGATCTACCGCGAATCCGTATTTTGACACCTTTTTTATCCTAACAATGCCTAACAAGAGGAGTGGTCCCCCCCTTAACCCCCTCCCCCAAATCTCACCTTACTAGTTTTTTTAATGTATTCGGCACTTGAAACTGTTTTCTAGAGGTTGGGGAGTCGCCGAGGGCCGTTATAACTAGAGCGGAATGCATAAGCGCGGAATTTAAAAATTCCGCGCCACTGAATATCTATGTATTCAGTGGCGCGAAATCTAAAATGACATGGACCCCTATCTACCGCGAATCCAATTTTAACGTGTTTTTTTTACTGTAACAACGACTAACAATGCCTAATAAGGGGGGTTTGCGCCCCCCTCAACCCCCCTCCCCCACCTCACCTTACTAGTTTTGTAATGTATTTGGCACTTTCTAGAAGTTGGGGAGTCATGGTAAATCGAAATATTCTGCGCCATTTCATTTATCGATATTCACTAGAGCAGAAATTCCGCTCTAGTGAATATTTGTTTTCTTGTTTTTTTTCAAAGTCCAAAATTTGATTCAGAAACGTGGAATTCAAATTCCGCACTTCTGCATTCCGCTCCACTGACGTCAGACCAGTAAACCGCTGTAAATCAAGTCGCTATATATACCACACTCCTTTGAATTCTGCGCCATTTCACTTATCAATATTCACTAGAGCGGAATCGCAAAATTTTGCTCTAGTGAATATTTGTTTTCTTGTTTTTTTTATCTAACTTAAAAATCTGATTCAAAAGCGCAGAATTCAAATTCCGCGCTTCTAAATTTCGCTCCACTGACGTCAGACCAAAATTTCAGTAGCTATTATATTAGCGACGTCGTTTTAGCAATTAGTACAGATTAGCGACCAATAGCCGCTTAACCTAACCAAAACCTATCTTATCCTAACCTAACCTAACCTAAACCTAACCTAAAACAAACATCACCAAGACAAAGTGATTGTCACTAATATGATGAGTACTGAAAATTTCAATATACAATACAACTGTTTGTGGTATTTCCTGAAAATAGAGCCCTATTTGTTTCAGAGAGAAAAAATATTGTAATAGATTAAAATAATTCACGAGTTAGAAACTTGGTAGTAAAATATCATTTCTCTTCAAATGATTTTCTAGATTAATTCTTCTGCAATTCATCATTCCGGCTATTCAAATATCAGCACTTTTTTTAGGAATGGGTTCAAATCCGCACGATTTGCCAGTAGCCGTGTACAACGAGGACAAAAACATGGGAATCAAATATTTGCGCCACATTGATAATCAGACAATTCATCAAGTAATAGACATAAACAGTTAAATTTTACAATTTCATTGTTCTAATTTTCATATATTTCCAAAATTTAAGCTGCCTGTTGACTCCTTCCAAGATGGCGTAGATTTAGTTACTAATGGGAAAGCAGTTGCTGTAATACACATAGAGAAAAAATTCACCAATGCTCTAATGGACAGGTAATTGCATTCAGTGGCGTACGGCCCATACCCGGATGAGGAAGAGCGTTATGAGTGGGTTAAAGTGTCCAAGTGGACCTGGTAAGATTTAGGTGGACGAGAGAAACATTCAGTAATGTTTCTTCTCCATCATAACTCAGGTTATGTAAACCCCCACCAAAAAACATAATAGACCAGAGGTCGGCAACCTACGGCTCGCAACCCACATGCGGCTCTTTTGATGTCAAGATGCGGCTCTCCAGTTCCATGCGCAAATATTAATAATTATATTATTTTAGTTTCAAAACTCATAAAAAAGTATTATACTGCAGACGGACAGCTGACAGCCGCTTGGGAGCCAGGCCCAGCCCTACAGCCGTGCTGTGAACTAGCTGGCTGTATGGGACCTAATTTAATATTGTATTAATTGAGTACCATAATATTGAAACAAAAATGTTAGTGGCTCTTTAAAAATTGAGAAATTTTGTAAATTGTAACTTTTGGCTTTTCCATCTCAAAGTTTGCCGGCCCCTGTAATAGACAAATTCATTTCACAAATTTGCAACCAATAATATACTGGACTCAGTATATTTCTCACAACCTAATGATCATAAGGTTAAGCCTTGAATGCATAGATTAAACTGGCGTCAGTTTATTGCAACGTTATTCTAATGATATAATAACTGAACACAGTTATATATATTGGACCCCCATGTCATTGTGACGATGCAGCAATACGTAACTCAGATACCAGAATAGAACCCAAGAAACCACATCATGCTATGAGTATGCAATGTTCAAGGCATTCTTTAGCTTTTTGCTGTTAGTATGCTAAACGAAGTCACTGTTTAACTTAGGGCGTAACGGCCAACGAATTGTATACCTTTTCAATATTCTTTATTTAGCTAATTGTCAGCATAAACTCATGTATAATGTTCATAACTCGTAAGACCCGTGCAATAACCGCTATCGCAATTATACGCCACTACAATAAATGTCATGTCTTGATAACCAAACATCTGTTTACTTTACATACACTCAGGCACTGATTTATACCGATGGGCCTTGTAACCGAAATGGTCGATATATGCCACATGACAAAATCTTAGATCCACCAGATCTAACTTCAGATCGACATTGTCACAAATTTTCTAATGCATTTTTATATTTTAAGGTTTACAGCACGTGGTAATGTATCCCAAGATGTTGTTCGAGCCAGCAAGTTGCACCTACGCCTGGACGCAACCAACCAGCAAAAAAATTTTTTTGTAAATGTAGCCTTAATGAAAGCCTATTCTGCTTTCTGTAAAGATGAACTTGGCAATGTGAAAAAATATCCAAAACTAGTACACTTTCTGTTAGAGGTATTTATTCTAACAAAAGTGTAAAAATAGAAATTTACATTGTTTCATTTTCCACCTGAAGACCAGTGAGCCAATTTACAGCAATTTCAACAATAAATTCATTGGTAGAGATTTCATCTGTTCAGCATTTTCTCTGTGCATTAGTTACATCAACGCAATTGGTATGACCGCAGTTCAACTTATTATTGACAGGCAAGAAGGATTGTATGAACGAAGTGTAGTGTCTGGTATGGAAACTCCATATTTGCATTTCTCCATTCACTTTCAACCTTGTACTGTTACAGGTGTGACAATATCGGAGATGATATTTAGTTATATTCTTTCACAAAATGGCTTCCTGCTGACTCAAACCAGTATAGTCATAGTCTTTGCACAACTAGTGTTCAACATGCACATCGGTGGTACTGGTAGCATTTTATTGTTTATGAATCTCGTTGCTCTGCAAGGCATCTCTGGAATGAGCTTGGGTAAAAATTTTAAAATTTTTAACTTTAAGAAATAAATAAAAATTGAGATTGTTTTCTTTATTTCCAGGTTTATTAATATCGGCTATTTGTGATAAAGGCGGTCTAGCGCTAATGTTGTCCACACTTATATTTTTACCTGGCATTGCCATGGGTGGTCAGTATAACTTTTATTATTTGAAACAATTTTTTTTTTCTTACCAATGATGTACCAATCGAGGTGTAGCAGTTGCGGTTGACAAGAGCCCATGAGCCTAATGCCTAGTTCACACTTAAACAACGTTTCTACATAAGTACCCAACTTTTAAAAAGTCTTGTGTTCACATTTGTTCTAGTTTTCTACAACTCGGAACAAAATGGCGACTTTTCCACAACTTCCAGTTGTAGAAGTGATTTCTTAGACTCAGCGTCACAACTCTAAAACACACCCGTCAGGTGACGAATTTTAAACTAGAGCCACTGGTAAATGACTTGAAGAAAAATGGATGCCAGATTGCATGCGTACACACTCTAAATCCGTTTAGATCGATATTAAAAAAGCTTCGATTAATTTCAAAACCAAACTAGTTTTGTTGAGAATTTAATTGTCTACAACTCTGTACATTTTGTTTTTTAGTTTAGCCGAAAAAGAACATTTCTTAAAATTTTCGGCAGCATAAAGAAAAATGCCGAAAGTAGCACACTCTAGCGGCAATAGTAAAAAACATCACCGATTTCTCACAAGTCTAATCCATGAACAGGCTGAAACAAACTTGTAGAAATTACTTTCTGAAAGTCCTAACTTCTAAAAAAAAGTCGTTTAGGTTTGAACTAGGCATAATTGAAGGGTGAATAAAATATGTTTTCTTGAATAAACTGCCCATCAACCCAGCAACCTTCACATTTTATATTTTTCTTTTCCAGGTTTGTTCTGGACATTATTAGGCATGCACGGTTTTCTTCTCCAAATTAGTTACTTCTTTCCTCATACGCTAGCGGCTGAATCCATCAGATGGATTGTATTTCGTGGAAAAGATATTTTGTGGCAGAATGTCTGGTTGGGATTTCTATCCACTATTGTGTGGATTTTCGTATACATAACTCTGGCAGTAATTGTATTACGACTTAGACGACTCTAAAATCTATACAGCCATTTCACAACAGAACTTCACCAATAAATAAATAAAGTGTAATAAGCAGAGTCGGTTCAGATGTTGGTTTTTCGCGTCCCGCACTTTCAAATTTTTACGAAAATTTGATATAATTTATTTTTCTGTGATTCTTTGTCGAGTATATAGCTATGTGTATTTAATGTCAGTAAATTGGGGTTAATAAAAATTATCGATTGAAACAATCTCGATTCTCTTTTGTAGAAAAAGGAAATTGTTATGGCTGCTCTTTCCTGAGTCTTATGTAAACTGTTAAATTGATATCTTAAACTAATTACTAGGAAGTTTATCTTACTAAAATTAAAGACATTTTTTATATACTTCAAATAAAATTTCTTTTATTCTTTTACTAGGAATAAATTACTATTTTTCTCTTTCAACTTGAAAGAAATAAAACAATTTACATTCATGCATTAAAACTTAAGATAGAAATTAATACAAAAATGAGCTTCCAAATGGAAACTAAATAAATTACGGTGAATGTTGAAAACAAAAGTAAAAATGAAATTCTGCTAGCCTTCTAGCTCTCTGGATGTGGATTCCCCTGGCTGGTGAATCCACGTCGCAATAATCGGGTACTGGCCTGCAACGGGTCCGTTGTGGAAATTATCCAATTTAATGGGTGCGATCGCAACATGCGACTACCTCAATTCCCACTCACTGATGCGCGGTGCTCCAGCTTCCTGACTTTGGTAGATTCTCTTTAGCTGCGCTGTTTGCTAATTTCCAGGTCTTCCATGGAAGACCTGGAAATTAGCAAACATTTGAAGAAATCGAAAAGGTATGGCCATACCTTTTCGATTTCGTCAAATGTTGGTTCCTCTTTTATTCCGCGTGGTGGTTCGTCTCCCATTATGGCCGTGTCCCATAAATCTCGTTCGTCTAGGAGTGATTCGATCCGCACTGCCCACATTAGATAATTCTCATTGTTCAGGGGTTCGACTTTGTGATGAAGAATTCTTTCTGTGCTCGTCGTCATTTTTACTTGCGTACACGTGCTGTTTTCGAAATTTGAATTTGTCGCGAAATTCGTCGTTCTTCGAGGTTGCTGTGTCCGTGTGTGTGGTCAGTAAAAGTTTACATTCACTTCTTGAATATATTCGTCTTGGATGTTTATGGATTTTTAAACGATTCGTCTGCTACCATTTGTTCAGATGTAAAAGATTCGCTCGGATGCAAATAAAGTTTACAAGTGATGTTTTATTTAAATGTCACCTTATTTATACATGTTATACATTGAGCCTATTGGCTATTAATAGATTGGTCATCCGTATCCTCTCTTCCAATCGGGGGCTCGCCTAATCGCCCCCTGGTGGCGTATTGGCGTTTCGTACATGGTATCGCTGTACATTTAATGGGTGCAATCGCAACATGCGACTACCTCAATTCCCACTCACTGATACGCGATGCTCCAGCTTCCTGACTTTTCCTTTGTGAAGTTCTCACGGACGAAGTGATGAATTGAATCGAATCTCTTCTTTTCGGTGAATTGAATCGAACCAATGGGCGATGAATCCAATCAAATCACTAGAAACCTTTTTCGTCTAGAAGATCCTGAAACTTTCAAGTTGCGCTGGCTAATGGCTTGATCAGCAAACGCAGAGTTGAAATCTTGACGTCTGTCCCGGATTTATCCAAAAACAATTGAAATACACTTGAATCTTTAGAGAAAACACTAGGGAACTTGACATGGTAAAACTTAAGATGCAACTAAACTATTTTCTTCTATTTCTTTGTTAACAGGAAATCACATTTCCTGTCAGAGATGCAGGCCACCCCATGTGCATCGCATTGCTTGCGAACAATATACAAATACCAAAATAAATAAATAAATAAATTTATGACTTATACTCCAAAAAGGGGTTTGGAATCATCACAAAGTTTTTAAGAACACTCTAATACCCACAAGCTCTTTTTTTCCAGAAAATTTCATTTTTTAAATTAATGAAAATGAACATTTTATTTTAAAAAATTCTGTAAAAAGTCGAATTCAAACAAAAATTATCATGTGTATAAATAAATAATGTTTTTTATATAAACATGAATTTGTTTTCAGTTACAGAACTGAAAAAAAAAATTTGTACTGTAATATTTTATAACAAACTTTCGTTATAACAAACAAATTTTCGGGTCCCTTGCGATTCGTTATAACGAGGTTCGACTGTGTTCGCAAATACGTTTTGTGTATTTCTCCTTTACACTTGTGTAAAAAAAATTACTAAAAAAAAAACGTGCGTTTATTATCAATTAATCCGATAAATATTATCTATGTACAGAAATATTGGAATAATTTCAATTTTAATAAACAAAGAATTGTTTGCGTTACAATAGTGCCAAGTACCACTGCACTTTTCTTTTTGTCTTTTGAGATATTATTGGTATTTCCGTTTCAGCCGATGTTAAATGCTTGGTTTTGCAGCCCTTAACCAGTGAAAACAAAGGCGTAGGAACAAAGTAGTTCTACATCAAAAGAAACCAGGACAAAGCTTTGAATTCACCTTGGGTACCAAAGAATACAGAGTGTGAATTTAATCCCTGCAGAGTTAAGAAACACAGAATGAAGAAAATTGAACAAATGGGTGTCAAACATCATTCGTCTGCTCTTGCAATACAGCAATTACATTTAAACTATGAATTTGCTAAATCTAAAGTGCAAATACTGAGCAATCTCAATTTGTGTGTGGAAGTGGGAACCATGTAAGCTAAAAACACTTTCTATTATTGATTTTATGTTATAATATGGTGAATCAAGTGGAATTTGCAATTCAATAACACAAGAAACAAAATATATTAGTTTATCATTATAATACAAAATATCAACGTCTACACCAGTTTTTCTCCCATTCAACAAATTTAAAAAAAACTATTGTTTTAGTTTCTTTCCTTATCACCAACTGGAATCTACTTTGTAACTTAGAGATTATAAGAGTTTTTCTAATTTAAGTAACCTACATTTTTCTACGTTGTGGTTGAAGTAAATTTAAGATCAATATTTTACAATATTAGATCATATGAATATGTTTATTATTCACTTACATTGTTCCTCATAAGTTTATCTTGGTCTATTGGTCCAAAATCTTCAAAATACCACAAAATCTCAATATACCCCAAAATCTCAAAATACCCCAAAATCTCAAAAATACCCAAAAATCTCAAAATACCCCAAAATCTCAAAAATACCCAAAAATCTCAAAATACCCCAAAATCTCAAAATACCCCGAAATCCCACAATAAACTCAAAACTTCAAAATTCAAAACATACCTAAATCTAAGTACGTTCTTTTAGTTATGGAGTTCTTGGACCTAGTGGTTGTGGAAAGACCAGTTTACTCAGATGTGTTGTTGGAAGATTGCATCCATCCAAAGGAATAATAGAAGTATTTGGTCGAAAACTTGGTTCGGAAGAATGCGGCGTACCTGGATCCAGCGTAGGCTATATGCCACAGGTAGAGTTTAGTGTCTTTTGATATATTTTTCAGGGATTTATCACAATTTTTAATATTTCCAGGAGTTAGCTTTGTATCTACAATTGTCCATCTCAGAAACTTTGAATTACTTTGGTCGTTTACATAACATGAATAAATGTGATGTAAAGAAAAGTATTTGCTCTCTCACCAATTTACTTGATTTACCAGCTGGCAACAGAATAATACAGCAACTTAGGTAACAATAAAAATACACGTATTTCTATAAGTGTATGTTTATGTGTTGTTGATGTTTATCAATTTAATTACCCATTAATAACAAATTCATTAACTGTAATTAATACAACAACAAAAAAAAGTAAAACTATTTTCTTTTCATCCTTTCACATTAGACACAAAGTGTACATTAATAAACAAACATCTTTGATTACAGTGGAGGTCAGAAAAGAAGAGTTTCGCTTGCAGTTGCTCTTCTGCATGAACCACCTTTGCTCATTTTGGATGAACCGACTGTAGGAGTTGATCCCATATTAAGAGAAAAGTTTGCATTAATTAATACACAGTTTGCGCCCTGTACTTTTCCCTTAAAATTATAGTCAATTTTACGTTATAAATATTGTAACGTAAAATTATAAAAGTATGGGCTTGCGCTTTCACTTTACAGTTATAAAAGTCGACTTACCTTACAAAGTCACGTGCTTTCCGATACTAGGAACTGTTTCTTATATTGAATATAGATACAATTTCTGTTTTAACTAATTCAAAACAATGCCACAGCTTTATTATTGTGAATTGAAATGATTTTCAAAAGAAAACAATGAGATAAGCAGTAACGTGTGCTCCTCTCGCGAATAAAGTGGAGAATTCAATATGGCGGCAAACGAGGTCATTGCAAATCGCAATTTACGGCCAGTGACGTCACAGTGACGTAAATAGTGGAAAATTACCAAATTGGCTACGCTATTTTTCGATATAGTGTAAGCTCCGTTAGACTTATGAGTTTTCCACTATAGTTATAAACATAACGAGGATTTTATAACGTAAAAGTACATGGCGCAAACTGCGTAATGACTAAGTTAAAACAGTTTAAAAACTTTATACAATTATCATAATAAAAGCATATGGAAACACTTGGTCAATTTATGCAACAAACAACAAGTGACTGTTGTCATTACCACACATTACATAGAAGAAGCACGGCAAGCCAACAAAGTGAGTTAGAAAATATTATTCCATAAGCATCACAGTCCTGCTCGCACAGGCTTAATGCACAACTGTGTTCACTACTGTCGCAATTTACCTGTTATCATGCAATTTGATGGCCAGTGCATCACTGATTCCCATCTCACATTTGTTAGTCATACTCATTGTTCATTGTTCTTTTCAAAACATAATACTATCAGATCATATGTTATTTCTTTCAATACCACTTCCTCAATTCAATTCTTATGTAACCTAATTATGTCATTAAGTAATAAATGTTTGTTAACTTAAGACTTGTCCAATATTTAATATTATAACTATAGTCTGTTTCACAAAACTTATGACAAACTCCCATTGACTATTGACTTGTCCGCAGCCATTACATCATTGCTACACATGCACAATTGAAAAGTAGTTCAAAAAATGCACTTATTCGCCACAAGAAGACGCTGATCGACAATAGCACCAATAGAGACTATTTTTAGAAGCAACCTTGACCGGTTAGCCTGGTCGGGGTTCAGTTTTGGACCCACTTTCAATTCCAGTTTCTAATTCTTTTTCTAGCTACTTTAAATTGTGACGATATGGAAATCGTAAATGACTCCAATTATTGCCACCAGAGCGCGTATCGTTCGAAACGCGCAAAATACGAAATAGTAATATTAAATAATATGGCTTAACGCGAGAATTAATTGCTTCTCATAACTAATTAAGTTATTAATAAATAAAGGTGAATTTTACTGAATTCACGATCCTAGTGATAGTATGAAATAAAGTAACTAGGGGGGAAAATAGTTATTTTCCCCTATGACGTCATCAAGGGGGGATATAAAAGTCACCTGA
>JAQFXT010001830.1:0-14967 GCA_034683725.1 Strigamia crassipes
ACATGACTTCCTCTAGCTGCTAGCCTCTTACCCACAATTCACGAGTTCGCAGTCCATCTAATATATGTCTATGGTTAAACGATGAAGAAACTAGAACTCATTAGACTTAGCAAACTATTTGTTCGCAGGAAACGATTTTTTTCCACAAATAAGCGAAATGAAACAAATTTTTTTATTACAACTCCTATATTTTACGTAAATTCAGGTGAAATAGTCTAAAAAAATAATTGCCAATAGATATTCACACTTGTGTTTGTTTCTTTCAGTGCCTCACATCGGTCATGTTTACTCGGCATTACTCGCGGATGCCCAAAACCGCTTTCAAAAGCTACTTGGAGCGACATCTACTTTCCTATCCACAGGAACCGATGAACATGGCATGAAAGTATGCAACTACGTCGATACAATGAGCATGTACATCTTTAATTTCATTTAATTTCTACAGATTTTACAAGCGGCGACTAAAAACGGAATGCAAGCGCAGGATTTTTGTGACAAAATTTCGCTTCAGTTTAAGGTTCTAATTAAATATCGCGTTTATTAAACGTTTATTAAGCGTTTTGCTTCATTTTGTTTTGCAGGATGTTTTTCGGAAGATGAATATCGATTACGATGTATTTTTTAGGACCACTAGTGTCGATCATAAACAATCAGTTCAACATTTTTATGTAAAATATTTTTTTTACTATAATGTTAAAGCAAAATTAAATTTTTTATTTTTTAACGTAGAAACAAATCTATGACCGAGGCTACGTTTATTCAGGTAACTACGAAGGGTGGTACTGTACCTCCGACGAGATGTTTTTAACCAGCGTCCATTTAATTGATGTCAAGGATCCAGTCACGGGAAAAGTTAAAAAAGTAATTCTAGATTTGTAAATTTTGACTCGGTGTATCGTACTTTATAAATAATTGTATTTATTTTCAAGTTATCTACTTTATCAGGTCAGGAAGTTGAGTGGACTAGCGAAAACAACTACATGTTTAAACTGTCCCAATTCAGAGGTGATTTACTACATTGGCTCAAAGATGGTGAGTTTATTTACAGATTAGATAAGATTGAATTTACACATGATTTGTTTTGTTTATAATTGTAGAAAACGTGATTAAGCCAAAAATATTCAGGACTATTTTAATCAACGAGATTAATGACAATCTGCGCGATATCTCCATTTCGCGAAATCGTAATCGGTTACCGTGGGGAATCGCTGTGCCGAATGACGAGTCGCAAACGGTATAGCGTACTACATCAACAATATTGTAACACGATTTATTTTGTTGTTTGTTCTCCAGATCTATGTTTGGTTAGATGCGTTGATAAATTATCTCACAGTTAGAGGTTACCCCGATACCAAACTCCAACCCTGGCCTCCTGATTATCACGTGATTGGAAAAGAAATTTTGAAGTAAACACGTGGAAAATGTTACGGATTTTCTGGAATTGTATTTATTTGTAATTATTTTTTAATTTATAGATTTCACGGAATTTATTGGCCCGCATTCTTGATGGCTGCAGGTTTGGAGCCCCCGCGTCATCTTCTAGTCCATTCGCATTGGTTGGTTGATCACCAAAAGGTATAATTTAATTCAATAGAGATTGAATGAATGAATGAATGATATTAATTGATCGCATTAAAGATGTCAAAAAGTAAAGGAAATTCCATTACCCCGATGTCCCGAATTGAGTCGTACACGGCGGAAGGATTACGTTATTATTTGCTGCGTGAAGGAGTTCCACATTCAGACAGTAGTGAGTTGAATTTTAACATTTAAACACAAATCGCATCTTTGTATTAAATATTATTTTTTTTTTTTTTAAGATTACAGCGACGCCAAAGTGGAAAAATATCTGAATTCTGAGTTAGCCAATACTCTCGGAAATTTACTTAATCGATGTACATCCACTTCGTTGAACCCTAACCAGATTTTTAGACCGATTTGTCGGAACATTTTCAACCGCCATTGTTTGGCCGACGGTCAAAGTTTGGTCGAAGCTGTCGACGGATTAGCCGACAGAGTCGCGGCGCACTACGCCAATTTCAATTTTTACCACGGTTTGGAAGAGATCATGACCGTTTTACGACTAGCTAATTTATTTCTTCAGTCTCAAAAGCCGTGGGAGTTTAAAAATGACGAACAGAGACTTTCCACTATTATTGGTGTTGCCATGGAAACATTGCGAGTGTGCGGTATTTTGCTTCAACCGATCGTTCCCGCACTTTCGGACAAATTATTATCGCGTTTAGGTGTTAGCGATCAAAGGAGAACGTGGGCAGATGCGCAACGTAATTTTATTCCATTAAAAAGTGACGTGAAGAGAAGAGACGATGTGCGTCTGGGAGATAACGCGGGAGTGTTTTTTCAAAAAGTGAAATGTTTCGAGGAACCCGCGAACGAAAATGCACGTTTAATTACCAACTAATAAAAATAGATCGACAATAAAAGATAGTTATGATTAAAGTAGCCAATTTGATAAATTTTCAACAGATTCTTTGATTATGTAATTAAAGTTGCCAAAAATAACCATTCAGCCGGTTGAATCTAGTGCGCTGCCAAGTGTTGTAATAGGTTGTTTGCCGGAAAGTACGATTAGGAAATATTTAGATACAAAAATATCGCATTTCACAAAAACATTCGACTAAGCGCAAAATAAAATAGATTTCTTATAAAATCATCTAAAAAAAAATAAGGAAAAGCTAATAAATCCGTCGTATTAATACTGCGCACAATTTGGAAAAACACGGCACAATCGAAGCAGACGATATTACGGGTAAGAGCGATCGTTTGTTCTCATCTCGCCCAAAACGAGACGTTGATGCGCGTGCGCCGTGTACGTTCTATGCTCCGAAGTGAAATTCAGTCAGCTGCGATCCGTCAAAACAGAATTTAGACCGTCCTATACCTCCGTACCGAGCATAGCCTCGTGGCTATAGGCATCCTCATCCGCGTATTCGACGATTGGACGCACTTTTAATGGCCAGCGAGCGGCTTCTCCCTCGCATGTAAGTATGTTCCTCGACGCGTCTCCGTTGCTAGGCAATTGCCTTGATCGTGGTAGCCATGATAACTCGTAGCTCGGGAAAAGGTTTTTGTCTCACGCACAATATTATTGCTTCCTACTCTTCGCCTAACCACAATTTTCTCCCAATCATTTTATCACGTCTGGGATCTGGGATTGAGGTGAAGCGTGTTTGTCGAGAGAGTAAATTTCCTTGCCTGAAAGAAAGGCGATAAATTGGAGTTATTTTTAAAAGCATCGAAACGCGATTATTCCCCTTTAAAATCGCCGAAATTTAAACTGTCTGAAAGTGGAATTTAAGTAAATGCATCGGTTTATTTTTATCTAGCCAAAACGGACATCCTGTTATGCGTTATCGTCACACGGTCGTTTACTAAACTGTACACGTGCATTCGATTTCACCAAATTTATTTTTTTATTTTTTTAAATTTTTGTTATTTTGTAATGTCGTTGTCCCCGACACAGATTTATTTTTTATTTATTTTTTATTTTATTTTTTTTATTTTGTAAAGAAATAAATCAATAAGGTTTTGGTGACTTAGATTAATTGACACGTTTCAGTTAATTAAAGTTTGTGTTTTAATACTGAAAACGATCACTGCATGTCGCTTTTTAACTGATCCAACTGCAGTAACGTTATCACGATTACTCATTCTGCATTACTGTGAATACATCTCACTGGTGTTTGTAGAGCGAGTTCTCGACCTGAATGTTGAGGTAAGTTTCAGAGCCGGGTTTCAGTTTATTTCTGGAATTGCCACGTGATAGTGATTTTTTTTCCACAAATGATTACATCATCCAACTTAATCTGGTTATTGTCCTTTTTTCCAAAAAAAGAAAAGAAATTTTTTTTTTTATACGAATTTCTTTGTTTTTGTTTGTAATTGCCACTATAGAAACCAGTAATTAGTGTTTTTTTTATCGTTTTATTTCATATATTTATTGCACACGCAATTTTTTTTAATTTTTTGAAATTTAATTCACAAAATGAAACAATAATTATGTAATTTTTCACAACCTTAATCTTGAGGTTTGAATGTGATCCGTCTTGTTGACCAAAAAAGGGGAATCGGTTACCTCTGATAAACTGGTTTGGAGTTTAGATTATGGAATTGATTTAATTTAACGTGCCATATTTCTATTGATTTTTTTAATTTAAAATTTGTATAACGGTTAGTTTGTACAGATGGAAAGCCACCTGTGGAGAAAACTTAACTCTTTCTAAAATAAGAAATTAAAAGATTAAAATTGAAAAATTCAATTGTGTTTTGAAAGACTCGGGATTTGTTTTCCTTGAAAACCACATTTCGCGTTTGATAGCCCTTATTATCAATATAAATAATTTATTAGGCAGCCATATAAAATCGATTAAAAACTTGTATAACGAGTTATAAAAACAAAGTTCAGATATGTTATTTATTTTTTATTTTAAAAACAATTTTTAAATTTTTGTGGTCGAATTAAAAGGGGTTGGGAAAAAAAAAAGTCGTGTGACAAATGATTGATTTTTCAGGTTGTTCACAGCTCGCTTTAATATGATTCATTTGTTCACCTGCTACATCAATGGGGCATTATTTCATGTGGAAATTCCAAAGTTGAATGAAATGGCATTGACATTAAAAATTAAAAATTAAATAAAAAATTTCCATGCATTTTTTTTTTTTTTTTTTAGTTTAATCGATTTTAGAATTCTGAGCAAAGCGAAATGCACTCTACGACATTATGTTTACCGTTTCAGTGCCCCAAAAAACTGCTATCCAGATTATTTCATTAGTTAGAGGGGTAAACAACATATTTCTTGTTCTTACTAAAAAAAACAAAAACAAAAAAACCACTTCCTTGTTTATTCATAATTTATTTTCTTTCATGCTGTGAAATCAGCAGTTGAGAAAAACAAAAACTTTCCGCCCCCTATTCTTTTGAGAACACACGAAAACCCGTTATAATCGCTATATCACCCGAGTCGATCGAGTCGATAAACCTACCTGCTTATATAAAATTTAATTTTCCAAAACCATCCACACGTTTGTTGTGTAACGAGTTAACATTTCGCAACGACGTTAGTGCAACAGAACAGAATTATCGCAACTCGTGACAAGTCGAATTGATACGAACCATGCCACGTTATCGTTATCAGATTTCTTTAAATCTTGGATGTATATTTTGACCATTAATTTGTTTTTGATTTTTATCTCAGGGCTTCGTCACTGTGCCAGGAGAGCATCGAAGATTGTCTTCGGTTATTCACGACACCGCACAGAATAGGCAATTGCGTGTGGAGATTAGCGGCCGTTAACAGGCCGCCAAGAATCAAAAGCGAGAAACTCCAAAAAGACATTTTTTGGACTGGAAAGACTCAATTGTACCGGTTACTAATAGAGTGTAATTTGTAGTTGCTTTAATTTATAACCAATGTCTACGCGTTTCGTAGCAGTGGAGGACTTTGATTCGAGGCGATAGGCAATATCTGAGGTTAATTTGTCCCAAGAAGGAGATTTTTATTTTTGTTTTTGTTTTTGGTTTTGTTGTTGTTAAATTTTGATGTTATCATGACCGCGGGACAAAAGGTGCGACGACGGAGGAAGGATACTGCGACGAGTGAGGAGGAGAGCAGTAGCAGTTTACCCACTCCTCCAGACGGTGGATGGGGTTGGATAGTTGTGTTGGGATCGTTTATGATCCACGTCATTGCGGATGGAGTAACGTACACATTTGGAATATTTTTCGTCGAGTTAACCAATTATTACGGAGCTGGGAAAGGAGCCACGTCGTGGATTGCCTCCATTTTGGTTGGCCTCACATTGGGAGCAGGTAGAGATGGAGGAACGAGTGGGGGTAAAGTGTAAAAATGACACGCAAACAAAATTTCTTCAGGACCGTTAGCAAGTGCACTTACGAATAAGTACGGATGTCGAGCTGTGACGATCGGTGGTTCCATCCTGGCTAGTGCGGGACTTATGTCCAGCGCATTTGCCGAAAACCTCGCCACGCAGTATTTATGCATAGGAGTGTGCGCAGGTGACAACAAAACGAAGATTAAAACATTACATGCTTTGATTTTATCTAATTATTCTCGTTTGTTTGTTTGCAGGGCTCGGATTTGGTCTTATGTATTTACCCGCAATAGTTTCCGTTACCTGTTACTTCGAGAAGTACCGGGCTTTTGCAACCGGTGTTGCCGTCTGCGGATCTGGTGTAGGAACCTTTATTTTAGCACCACTCACTACCAAAGTCCTTTTGCAAAATTACGCGTGGCAGAGTGCTATGTTGATTGTAGCGGGTCTGGTACTCAATTGTGCGGTGTTTGGAGCGCTGTTTCGGCCAGTTAAGTCGACTAAAAAGAGAAAAAATGTCGACGAAAGCGCCAATTTTATCGAGAAGGAAGCCTTAATGAATGGAATTGCACCTCAAGTGATTGAATAACATTTGATTTCGATCTCTTTCTTTTGGTTTACAATTTTTAATTTTTTTTAGAAAACTGAATTGGTCGTGCCACAATTTCATCCGGTGAATTTGGCGAATGGAAACATGAACGACGCCGACGGCTTGCGGTTAAGTTTGTCAGCCCACAACCTGACCAATCAACAACCCAGAAATTTATCCGAAACTCTTGGCTCCCATCAATCGCTCATGAACGACCCTAATGAGAAAAATCCACCGAACGGTGTAATGTACCGGAAGGATATCTTCTACAGTGGAAGTTTGCTCAACCTCCCGCAATATAGGTATTGAATCGGTTATCACTTTAATCTGGGTTTCAGATCAATTGATTCGCAAACGCGGTGAAGGAAGAAAGGAAGGAAGGAAGGAAGGAATGAAAGTAGACACGGTTTAATAAATAATTAGAAATTGTTTGTTTCTAGACGTCAGTTATCATGGCCCATCTATCCGGCCGAATCGGGTTTTCTTCCTATCGATAGCGATGGCGTTGTGAGGTGGGCGGGAAATGTTTTCCGTGTGGCCTTAATACAGACTAACGCTTGCGCACTGTTAAACACTCGTTACATTAAGTTATCACTAACTAAACGTTTTACTGCAGGGTGTTTGAAGCACGTTTGAGTTGACAGTCGTTTTGTACTAATTTTAATTTTAATTTAATTTGAGAAAACAATGAAATTAATTTTTGATTTTTTTTTCTAAAAAATTTTCTTTAGATCACACCCGCAAATGTACACGCTGAGTGTCACGCACATTCCAAAGGGATACATGGAAGATTCGTGTCTGGCAAACTGCTGTAAATGTTCCAAAGAGACACGTGATACGTGGGTTGAGATGATGGACTTGTCCTTATTCAAGGATCCAATTTTTGTCTTGTTCGCCATCTCTAATTTTTGCACAAGTATTGGCTTCAATGTGCCTTACATTTATATAAAGGTGAGGCAAGTTGTTGTCGAGTTAGTATCGGTGAGTTATGTCGCTTTTTTATCCGTCAGGATCGTGCCCAACTTCTCGGCGTTTCTTCTGAAGATAGCAGTTTTCTGATTGCCATTATTGGAATAGCTAATACGGTGAGTCGCGTAGTTCTCGGCTACATCTCGGACAAACCTTGGCTCAATCGACTTTGGCTTTATAACGGTGCATTGACCATCTGTGGCCTGAGCACCATGTTCAGTGCCTTATGCCTCGATTACTATTCGATGGCCGTATATGCTGCCGTGTTTGGAGCTACTGCTGGTAAAGTAGCTGCTGATTATTCGTAACGATCGAAGTAATGAACACGCAGTTTCTCAGGTGCTTATGTCGGCTTGACGTCGGTCATCCTCGTCGATCTGCTCGGTTTGGAAAAACTAACCAATGCCTTTGGTTTGTTGCTTCTTTTTCAAGGAGTTGCGTCCGTGGTCGGACCTCCAATAACAGGTCGGTATTTGCTCGCTACGCGACGTGTAATTTTTTTTTTTAATATTTTTTTTTTTAGGATCTTTATACGACTGGTTGGAATCTTACGATCCTGGGTTTTACGTGGCTGGTGCAATGATAGCTGCCAGTGGGCTGATGCTTTTCGTTATCCCAGTTATTCATTGGTGGCAAAAGAGAGAACTTGAAACGAAAAAGCCATTATCCGATTCAAATCCGCCGGTTATTCATTGGTGGCAACAGAAGAAACAGAAAAATAGCGAGCCAATATCTGATCAAAATGTCCCAAAATTGACTGTCGATAACATGACCGATATTGAAAGTGCTGTTTAAATGTCGAAACTGATTCACGGTGATGGAATGAAAGACTATGAAGACACTTGTTTTGAACGAGGGACCTGATTTCCCCCTCTTGATGAACACTACGTCCTTAGATATAGTTTTTATTATTATTTTTAATTCTGAAAAGTGATGATTCTTTACGTTGCTTCGAATGTATTTTATTTTAGTAGTCTTAAAGTGTTATTGTAATTTTTTGTTTTATTAAAACGACAAATGTCACATTGATATTTGTAAATATATCACGGTATATACTGGTTTGAACTTTTTCTATTGTCACTTTGAATACTTGGAATGAACTAAAACTGTATAATCCGATTTGTAGTATTTGGTATAAAATGTTATTTAATTGTAAACACGAATTACATTTGAATTATTGAAGATCTTCGTCGTCGAATAAGTCTTCGAAATCTAAAGGGAAAATGTCAATCCGGGATCTTATTTGATAAATAAATTGAAAATTACCGTTGAAGAAATCCGAATGCACCGATTTCTCATTGGCAGCTAAGTCCATCAAAAGTCCACTGGATCCTCCAGCCTAGAAAAAGAAAATTCAATAAATTTCAGTATATTTTTTTTTAAATGCGTTCATATTTACTTCTTCTAAATCCATGTAGGGCCCCGCACCCTCTGGGAACATCTCGTCTACCACGAGAGTTGGTTTCATGTTCTGAACTTGAAATAAGAACCAAAATTGATATCTGTAATGATTAAAGTAATCAAAGTTCGCACTGGGATCAGCTGTCACGAACTATTTATCGTGCGAACAGACTCAAACCTTCAGATAAATTCTATCATGGCCAACCGTAATGTTTCAAGATAAAAATTGTAAAATCTGAACTAGATTGCAGTAATATAATATTTTACAAAGCATATTTTATTTTCGCTTTATGTATAACACAATACACCGGTTAAATAGTTTCCAGAAAATAAAAAGATCAACATTAGAATCTAAACACGGGCCAATTTATCTATACGTCATGTTTCCGCAATGCTGTGCCAGCGATCCTACGTACTCCCGTTTACATTAAGTTTATTTTGGGTAATGTTTTTTAATAAAATCCCCTCGGATCCAAAATGGTTTTTTCTTAATAATTTTTAATAATTAAATAAATTAAATCGCGCACTTACCGCGCTATCTTAGTGCATTATTCACAAAAATAGATTAAAACGTAGTCGGAAATGCGTCACTCAGTTGCCATCCCACCGGATTTATAAACGAGGTGCGCAAGTTATCGGCCTTTTCATTTTCAGTCCGTAGTTTCACTTCGGGAGCGACAACAAGCACAAGTTAAAAATGGAGGTCATTAGGTTCTTTTGTGTAATTTTGGCGTGTAGTCTATTATTAGGTAAGCTCAATTAGCGTACTAAATGAATCGTAACTCTGTTAAATGAAACCCTAGCAAATTCGAAATGAGGTATGGGGAAAACATGAGTAACGATTACCTAAGCGAGACATATGACTTGGGTCGTTTCGTTTCATATCATTGCAAAACTAGCATTTGCGTTTCAACACTTAAATTCGCTAAATACTCTATTCAAACGAGTATTTTCCTCAAAAAAATTAACAAAGCGGAAAAGAACAAAATCCGAGTGAATTTTTTAGGTTTCGGTTGATTTTTACTCTAATTTTTAAAACGAAAAAAAAAAAAAAAAAAAAAAAAAATTGAACTAGATTAAGTTCTTGATGTATAAATTACAAATGTGCTCGCAGATGTTTTGTATTTTATGCCAAAACTTTAAATATTTTTTTTTAAAATAGTGAAGAAAAAATAAAAATGTGCGATGTAATTTGCATATTGGAAATTACAATTAAAATCTTTGTTTTGATTTTATTTTTTATTATTTTCAGCTCAAACCACTGTAGCGCAAGATGTGGACCCTAATAATTCTACACTAACCCCCGAACCGACGACTATTACCGCGACTACTACAGAAACACAGACAACTACAGCAACACCATTGACTTCGGAAACAACGCATTCGTCTTCAGTGTCAACTGAATCGCCGACTACAACCTCAGAAGCTAAAACAACTGCAACTACACCCGCAACCACACCCACGGAACCTCCAACTACAACAGTTCCTAGCACAACTCCCGCACCACCTGACAATACGTGGGAGCTTCATGACGATGATGAAAACAAAACTGTCTGCTTGAAAATTTCCATGGAAATAACGTTCAAAAGCACCAATGTACGGAATTATTTAATTTAAAAAAAATATTTTATATTTTAAATTATGACATAGATCTAGCATGAGTCAAAAAAAGACAATAGGTTTTTGCAACACTATTTTTTTTCTAGTTGATTACCCGCAGCTTTTATCTTGCCAACTTTGAACTTTTGATAAAATATTTGTTTTATTATTAAATGTATTTAGTTTTAGATTAATACGCGCGTTTGAAATCGTTTCAGGATTCAGAGAACCCGTTTAAATTGCCGAGCAATGCTACAGTTGGTAAGGGATCGACGTGCGGGATGAATTCGAGCCAAGTGTTGATTTTAACCTACATGGATAAATCGGTTAACTTAACATTCGATAAGGACACATCTGATAAAGAATCCATCAAGTTTTATTTGTCTTATCTCACATTTACCAATGGATCAGGTGAAAAAATTAGACGAAAAAGTTAATTATAATTGCTAATTAAATTTTGTTTGCAGCCACGCACACGTTGAATGGAAGCAGCGAATCGTACATGGTGGGACATCTAAAAAAATCGTTCAAATGCGTCACTGAAAAAACTTCGGACTTGTCGGACTTTGAAAGTGTTACGTGGAAAAATGTCCAGATTCAGGCGTTCATGAGCCAAGACGACAAAGGAGACTTTGGCGCAGGTAACATCTATACGATTGGTTTGATAATACGAAATTTAAAAAATTTGTTTTTTATTTTTTAGCGGAAGTGTGCGATGATGATAGCAGTACTAGCGATGTGGTGCCAATCGCTGTCGGATGTGCTTTAGCTGGGCTTGTAGTTGTTGTATTGATCGCTTATTTGGTTGGGCGAAGGAGAAGTCGCCAAAAGGGTTATCAATCAGTTTAAAAAAATTAAATCAGTAATTAAAACATTCGGTACATTTGGTTTTACAGAATTTAAAAAAATAATAAATACATGTGTAAAAAAAAAAAAAAAAAAATTAATTTTTTTGGTAAAAAAAAGATCATTTGGATATTCAAGTTAAAAACATTTTGAATTTTGTTTTATTTTTTTCGTCAAGTTGAGAGTTTAATAACACGAGGGTTGGGGTTAATTTGGGGTTAATTTTATTTTGTATATTTTGTTTCTACTTTTGAATAATTGGGAAGCTAGGTAAAGTTAGTAACTGGGATTGTTTGATTTTCACAAATTTTTGCAATTACACTGGCAAATCGAGATATAAAGCGTAGTAAATATTTAGTGTTTCTTACTCAGTTTTATTTGTATTTTGCATTTCTAGTCTTAACAGATTGGGGGGGAGGGGGGAGGGAAATAATATTTAAACCTTGATTTGCATAAATTTATATAAAAAAAAAACTTGTATTCGTTTCTTTGGATTTGTATATTTAATAAAACTGACGTTATTAAAGTTTAAATTTTGAATTTATTGCGGTTTTGTCGCGAATTTATTCGACATTTTGACACGAGTGATAAATGTTACCGCAGCAACCGCGTGGCGCGCTGTTGGTTATGACGTCAAACTCATCATGTCAGGACACTGTATTTACGAAAGTATCTGTTTACTTGTTGTTTAACACTAATCATGCTGAAATATTCGTCGAGTTAATCGATCGCGGGACGAAAGGATTTTATTTTTGAGTTTTGAATTGCTGGAACGTATTCGCGCAGGTTAGTTGTCGCTGTCGAATCGATTTGAAGTGTGCTCGTGAACGTGAATAAGTGAAACCATAAACATAGTAATTTACATTTATAGTTGAAAATTAAATCGATTTCTCCCAATATGTTCGAGGCTTGTTTAACCTACGAAACTGTATTAATTGAACACGAGGAATTTCCAAACACGGAAGAACCAGTTTGGATTTTGGGGAAAAAATTCTCAGTGCTAACAGGTGAATAATTTAACACGCACAAGTTGCATTTGTTTCATAACTCATTTTTTAAAACTTTAATATTTCGTTTTCACAGAATTGGAAGAATTGCAGGCAGATGTCAGATCCAAGCTGTGGTTTACGTACAGAAAAAATTTCTCTCACATAGGTATTACTGTGTAATTGACCAAATTAATATATATTTATAAAAATATACTTTCTAAGGCTGCATTGGCCCAGATTCGGATAAAGGCTGGGGCTGTATGCTAAGATGTGGCCAGATGGTTATGGGCCAAGCGCTCGTATGTCGTCATCTTGGAAGAGGTATTTTTGGCATAAAAAAAATATACATGTATATATTTTTTTTTTTTGTATTTTTAATTTTTTTTATGCAGATTGGGTATGGAATTCAAATTTTCAGGATTCGGTTCATCTGAGAATTATTAAATTATTTGCTGACCATAAAGCAGCGCCTTATTCGATCCATCAAATAGGTAAACATTGACTTTCAGTACGTTAGCTTAATTAAAAAAATATATTTATTTATTGCAGCTCAAATGGGAGTTTCAGAAGGTAAAGCTGTCGGCCAATGGTTCGGACCAAACACGGTGGCTCATGTTTTGAAGTAATATTTTTCAACATTTCTGTGTTTGAAATGATTTTATTTGTTTTATTTGTAGGAAATTAACGGCTTATGACCAATGGAGTTCCGTGGTAATCCACGTGGCAATGGACAATGTTGTTATAATTAATGAAATCAGTTAAGTCGTGTTGTGAGGAGTCTAGAATGTGTTTTCAAGCGTTGTATTCTGATTTTAGAGGCTAAGTGTAAGGATTATTCAAATTGCGATGAAACTGAGTCAAGACGGCATAAAAGACGGAATGATTTGTGGCATCCTTTGGTTTTAATGATTCCGTTACGTCTCGGGCTGTCGGAATTAAACCCCGTTTACATAAGAGGATTAAAAGTAAAATTATTATATAATTTAGTAAAGATGTATACTCATTTTGTATTTTTTTTTTTGCAGACTTGTTTCACTTTTCCGCAGTCTCTCGGCATGATTGGAGGCAAACCTCATCACGCTCTATACTTCATTGGATTTGTTGGTGAGATATTTCGATAGTATAAATTTATCTTCATCTTTTATATTTATTTTTTTGTTTCAGGCAATGAATTGATTTTTTTAGATCCTCATGTTACTCAACAATTTGCTTGTTTTTGTAACGACCGTGAATGTAAAGGGGTTGATGACGAGGAAACATTTCATTGTAAATTATCCAGTAGAACTGATATCATGCATCTCGATCCTTCAATTGCTGTGGTAGAATTATATTTTTAAATTAATAAAACTTTGATCGTTGAATTTATTTTTATCTTCTTTATAGTGCTTTTACTGCGACACGGAACAAGAATTTGATGAACTTTGTCATCGAATCCAAAAAGTATAAATGAGTTGCAACTGTTTTATTTGTTGGTTGAGTTAAAAATTGTTTTGCTTAATATTAGGTGCTCATCGATCAAGAAAAACAACCTCTGTTCGAATTGTACAAAGACCGACCAACTGCACTTTTGCCTGTTGCCTTGGCGTCTAATTCCCATTTGATGGACATGGCGGCAGCTTGCGGACAGGATGGATTTACGGATTTCTCGCTTCCCGATCGTGAATTTGACACATCGGATGACGAGTTCGAACTGCTATGATCAAAATGAAGGGATTTAGTAAAATGATGAAAATGTATGCATTTTTAAACGTATTTTTAATTAATTTCTTTGACAGTTATTGTTAAAATGATTTCAAATCATCAATATATACGTTTGAATACATATATGCGCATATAAATAAATGTAATAAATGTTTATAAATATAAATTAAAATGATGTGTGGCTTCAGATATTAAAATAAGAGGAATTTTTACTTTGAGTAAAACAAAAATGCACGTTTGATATTTATAGATTTTTTTATTCAAATTGTATTGAAATTAAAATTATTTTTTGAAGTATTTGTACTATTATTTGTCACATCAAAATTTTTTTAATGTACAAAAGTAATAAACTAAGCTTGACTTTTAAAAATGTTTCTTATTCCTAACTATTTGATGTTTGTAGTGTTTTCTTGCTGTTGTCAGTGCTCTTTGCCATTGCATTTTGGTGGCAAATAAGAAACTCCTGTTTATCAGATTGATGGCATTGGTATTTATTGATTTTTTAGTTTACTTCATGATGGTCGACTGCTACTTTAACATTTTTAGATATGGATGGTGACTACAAACTCCCAGACTTTAAGATTTGTGTGGCAGATAGAAGATTCAGTATTTGTATTTGTTTGTCTAAACTTTGACCACTAAACCTTAGCTTGTGTTCAATTCTTTCTTATGATATTTCATTTGATTATGTGACTGCTTCTTCTCAATAGTCATGTGTAATGTTACTTCTTCAAATTGTTTTTAAAGAATTTTATAATTTCTGTTTTGTATTTTATTTGTATTATCATTTTTTTTATCTTCAGCAATTTGATTTCGACTGGTAAAAAGTAAATTATTGGCAACGAGATTTTATTTCACCTCTGTTAATTTTATCTTAAGATGGCGCCAGCGCTTTTAAGTGTAATATTCAAACGAGTTATTGACTCTGTTTTATCGGAAGTTCAACTTGATGGAACGATATTATTTTATTAACTGATGAACAAAATGCAGTCCTGAATATTCAAGGTTATTATCATATCT
>JAQFXT010001831.1:0-14966 GCA_034683725.1 Strigamia crassipes
TCCAAACTGGGGTGAGAATTCATTATTTTGATTTATATTTGCATTGAATCCTCCTCCTGCACTTTGCAGTTGGCTGTCAGCTTCTCTCGCACCGATTCCAGTTGCTGCGGTCTCTCCGGTTCCAGTCGCAGCGGTCTCTCCGGTTCCAGGTGCAGCCCCTCCATGTGCAGCCCCTTCAGGTGCAGCCCCTCCATGTTCAGCCTCTCCAGGTGCAGCCCCTCCTGGTGCAGCCCCTCCTGGTGCAGCCCCTCCAGGTGCAGCCCCTCCAACAGCTGGAGCCCCTCCAATATTTCCAACACCTCCAAGATTTCCAAAAATTGGTGCAAATTTATTAGCTTGATTTATGTTTGCATTAAATCCTCCTCCCGTACTTTGCAGTTGTTTGGTGATTGCTCTTCCACCAATACTTCCAATGTCTCCCATATTGCCAAAATTGGGTGAAAACTCGTTCTTTTGATTTATGTTTGCATTGAAACCTCCCCCTGAACTTTCCAGTTGTCTGTTGCTTCCTTGGGGTTGATTTTGACCATCTGGAGGGGGACGTTGACGATGACGGCGGCGACCATGATGGTGTGGACGATTAGGATCTTTGGCTTGTTCTGCATTGTCGCCTTCTGGAGCTAAAAATAATTTTACAAGCTAGAATTAGTAAATAATTTTTAGGTTTTTCATTCTTTGCCCAAATTGGGTCACGTCACAGCGGTCTGAAATAATATTACAAGTTAGAATTGATAAACAAATTTTCAATTTTATGGTCTATGACAAAATTATAAGTTAACTTCTTTATTCTATCATTTCTCTGTAGTGTGTGCATGTTGATAGTTGAAATTTAAATCAAAACTACAAAATTGTGATACAAACAAACACTGAAACATTTGGGGTAATTGTTAAACAAACACAAAAGTTATTTTTTTTTAAATAAAAATATGGGTGAGATAAACTGCAACAATAATTACTGCAATATAGTTCAGAAAATGATCTTCCATGTATCGATAATGGTAAATAGTTGACATAGACTAAAAGTTGTAAAAGCAAATTGAGCATTTGTCAATTTTTAAACACGCCACATGATTTTGAACTCATGGGCCTCAAAAATCAGAAAATTTGTAGTTTTATTGTAATAAGGCATTCCAGAAAAATAATTTTTGTAATAATTAGGCATTCCTAATATTTCATTTTGTAATATTTTGTAGCTTTTGGTTCATTTGGAGCACTAAAACATGACTGAAATGGAAAAGTTGCACGTTGACTGGAGCCAAATGACAAATTTGTGTTCTTGTAATTTGTGCTAGGCAAGGCCATCTTAAGCGGGGGTGCAAGAGGTGCACGGCACCCGGATGACCGGGCTCAGGGGGCGGCTTCGGACCCCAAACGACCTTTTTTTTTTAGGTTTGAAATTATTTTGTCAAGAAAAAGGGGTGGTGGCGCTTAAGTTTGCACCTCGTTGGCTGGGCCCAGGGGGCGGCCTTGGACCTTAACGATCTATTTTTTAGGTTGTACGTAACGTGTACGTTGCGTGTACGATTGCCCGGCGCCCATACGAACCCGGCGCTTATTTGGACCAGGCTTTATTACTCAAAATGCTTCTGATCCCCGGACGTTTAAACATGAACCTTGGTTCATAGTTTAAACGTGCCCGGCGTTTAAAAGTGCCCCGGCGTTTAAACGTGCCTCGCCGTTTATTCGGAGCGGTACGGTATACGTTTATGGTTCTCGAAGACCGTTTTTGATAAAAAACGAACCTTTTTGATAAAAACAAACCGTTTTTGATAAAAAACGAACCGTTTTTGATAAAAAACGAACCGTTTTTGATAAAAAACGAACCGTTTTTGATAAAAAACGTACCGTTTTTGATAAAAAACGTACCGTTTTTGATAAAAAACAAACAATTTTTTCACGTTTTTGATCTAATGATGATCAATTTCATCTAATGATGAAATTTGAAGAATTTTTTAATATTAAAAAAAAAAATAGGGTACAAATACAATTTTGCATTTAATGCGTGGGTCTCTAATTGAACGCGGTTTTTATTAGTATGCGGGCCAAATTTAGATTTTGCAGTTAGAGCGCCCGCATTCTATCATTCTATGAGAGCAAATACGGTAGTCTGGCCAAAATAAATCTTCACATGCTCTCACGCTGCCTCAACTCTGAATGAGAAGTTTATGTTTCTGCTACTAGTTGTCAGATTATTCTATTTAACTTAAGTAAGGGGTTATATGAAGTTTATAGTAACTTAAGAACAGACTACAAATCTTTAGCAGGCCCGTTGCATATTTTTTGCAAATGTTTTACGAATCATTCACGAATCCCTTCCAAAACTTTTACTAATCTTTTGTGAATTGCTTGCAAATTTTTTGTGAATCTTTTTGAATCTTTTACGAATCATTTGCGATTCTTTGGTGAATTCTTTATAAATTTTTAATGAATCCAAAATGGCCGACAACAGTCGCAATGTCGAAGAGCTCCTCGTAAAGAAAACGATAAGCGATGCCACTGATAACATAGATGCAATTTTCAACAAAATAGGTACGTCAAAGTATTGTTCTGTCGCCCTAAAACGCGAATACAATGCAAACATGGCGATTATTCGTGATGGACTGGAACAAATTTACAAAAAACACATCGCCGACCACGTGGACCAAGACACTATACCAACAACAATTATTGGACAAAATGATGAACGCCAACCGTCCGACAGCAACAAAAACGTAGATAATACAGAATCTGAACCAAGAAACACACCTATTCCACATGACACCATGCCAGACACCAGTACAATTCATTAGATCGCGCCCGGATATCTGTGCGATAGGCTAAACAACATAAAAACATTAATCCAGACGAATTCTGAAGAAATCAAAAAAATCAAATCCCACGTGTTAAATGCCAGTCCCATCGCCATTTCCGAAGTGAGTGAACAAGTGTTGATACCCGATGCCAACCAGGATACGAACCTAACAGCTACCAAAAAAGTGACATATCCCCAGGCTGTCAATACCGGTGAAAAAAAAAAAAACATTTCAAAACAGCGTGATTACCCCAACATACACTCAGACAAAAAACAGCAATAACCCCAAGAAAAATATTACGAAGCGTTCGCACGCCGCATTTGGGTCCGATGAGGTCTCATTTCCCACCACTACCCTACATGACTACCGTCCCACCCAACGTTTGTGTATCGGCAATCTGGCCAAAGAAGTCTCTGAAGATCAATTGTCTGACCACGTCCGTTCAAAGGGCATTACGATCACACAATGCTCCAGGTGGTATAACAAAGATAATTTACCCAGCCAATACTTTTTTCTTCGAATTGTATCAAATGACATAGCCCCTCTTCTCGCCCCAAATTTATGGCCTAGACATGTAAGTGTACGCCCATTTATTGGAAAAAACCCAAAACTGATAAACTATAATGCCCTCCACACTTCCGACATTCCAGATGTCAACCAGCCCTTTCCCGTTACGCATGGCGACAATGCCATGCTATAAAAACACCAGAACCCAGAACCACACACAAAAAACAGTGGCCACTCTTTGCTTTCTCTACCTAAATGCCCGGTCCATCTTACGCAAAATGGACCAATTTCTTGGCCTTGTCGTATCACTGCGACCAGATGTCATTATAGTTACCGAGACATGGCTAAATCCTGATTGCTGTTCTTCCTACATCAATTTACCCCAATTTACGTGCTATCGCAGCAACCGTGCAAGTCGCGATGGAGGTGTACGTATTTATGTCAAAAATCCACTTGTTGCTAATAACCCTGACACCCAGTGCTGCCCAGGTTTCGAATGCATATCAGTAAATATATCATTAAAATCCTCCTCTTTCCGTCTGATTTCCATCTATCATACCAAATCCGTTCCCTGGCATATTATGTGCGATATCATCACAAATCTTTTCCCAAACAACATCCCTACTATGGTCGCAGGAGACTTCAATGAAAATTTTCTAATAACTAATGGACATTTCAATCCAATCACATATTTTACCGATAATTTCCTAAAGCCTCTCATAAACAGCCCGGCGCGTATATCTTTGCACACTTCATCCCTAATAGACCAAATCTTTGTCACAAAACATTTCCATCCCCTTCAAATCACTCTCTCGGACTTTGATAATTTAGATCATAAAATAATTCAGATGACCCTAAATATAGATGGCTCTAATAGTGAGTGTGATATTTCCAGTACCTACCAAAAACGATACTTACAAAAAAAAGATACTCAAGCTTACATAAGCTCCCTCATTGCCCTATCCTGGGACTTCTTAAACGATAATATCACTAGCAATGATAAATTAAAACTCCTAATTAATAATATCCAGAATAGTCTTAATAACTATGCCCCTCTCCATCTTTACAAGTGCAACCCCCATAGACATATTTGGTGGACAAAAAAACTGACCAAACTTTCCAGTACTAAGTCCATTGCCCATGCTAATCTAATTAAAGGGACAGGTTTACCCCTAGAGTATAAAATTGCAAAGAAACACCTACAAGCAGCCTGCCGCCTGGCAAAACGATCCCAAATACTTCATGCATCTCGAACTAATAATATATGGAAATTAGTCTCAAATGCAACTCTAACCTCCCGTAATAATTTCCCAGTCATTCTCTCTGAACAATTTATGCACTATTGCAACAACCCTCTTAATATTCCGCCCCAACGCATAGCCCCTTACGAAACGATACTCAACTATCCTAGTGAATTCACTCAATTCCGAAAAATTATGGCTTCGGATATTATCTTGGCCATAAAAAACACAAAAAACTCGTCTTCCTTCGATTTCGTCCCCGGGCCCATTGTCCACTACACCTATTTCACCCTAAGCGAACAGATTGCATCGCTATTCAACTCAATTATTGACATCGGAATATATCCCCAAATATGGAAAACTGCTGATATCCACTCAATACATAAATCTGGAGATCCAAACAACTATATGAATTATAGACCTATCTCCACTTTACCGTACATTAGTAAACTCTTTGACGAATGTACCCTACTCCAAATCAGGAATAGAATTGTTAGTTGTTTCCCCCCGAACCAAATTGGCGCAAAACCACACACGTCGTGCCTCCATCTTTTGTCGTCACTGTATATCTCAATCATCTCGGCCCTAGATTCCGATCTAATCCTCATGCTTGCCAAGACCGATCTAGCCAAAGCTTTCGACACCCCCAATAGGCAACATATTATTGATTGCCTCAAACTCAGTGGCATTGGTATCAATTGTGTAAACCTCACCGTTTCATGACAATACACGGTGACCCAGATTCCAAAGTCTTCCCCTCCAATAGAGGTACAGTGCAAGGGTCAAAACTTGGTCCTCTCCTAGTCGTAACATTCCTAATCGCCCTTTTTCAACTGAACTATACAACCACGATCCTCGGTTACGTGGATGATATCTTCTTACACACTTCAGGTCTGCGTACAGATGCTCCAACCCTTCACGACCACATTATTACAGACATTAAAATAATGAGTGATTGGTATGAATCACACGATATGCGACTAAATACTGAAAAGACACAATTCCTTAAGATCAATAGAAAAATCGCTAATACCGTTAAGAATGACACTATTACTATTCTAGGCATTATTTTTGATACAAAATTTACTTTTATCCCACATATCTCTCATCTAGTCTCCAAAATCACTAAATTAATTTTCTTAATAATCAGAATCCGGAACACTCTAACGCATAAAAAAATCACTCATTTCTTGAAAGCAAAGCTATACCCAGTTATACGCTATGGGTCCCATATCTGGCTCCCAACAAAGCGGATACACATATTACCCCTAAAATATGCATTTAATAGAGTCATCCGTACGGCATTCTGCACCCCTCCCAGAGATTCGATTACTCAGAAATGCAGTACCTACAGGCTCCTAAATTTCGATAACTTTCTCCTCTTCGCAGACATAATTGCTATTACTGACTCACTCCGTAACCCAAACGATCCAACGCACCTCATCTCTACCCGCTTCTTCCTCTCCCTCGAATCGGTAAGAATCACTCGTCACTTCCAGTTTGAAACTAATATCCATCGTACCAGTCTCATACAAAATTCCTTCCCGTTTCGAGCGTTTGAAAAATGGAATTCTCTGCCACTATCTATCCGGTCCAACATTTATAATTGCGTAAATGCAAACTGTATGCGTCACTGCAACCATATAACAAAGAGCATTTTTAACTATATCCTCTCATCACAATGTAATCCCCTTTGAGTGTTTCTCCCTAACACAATGTACTCCTTTTTGAGTGTTTAATACATAAAAAAGAAAAAAAAATCTTTTGTGAATTTTTTGCAAATCTTTTGTGAATTTTTTATTAATTTTTTGTGAATCTTTTATGAATTTCTTGTGAATCTTTTATGAATCTCTTGTGAATCTTTTATGAATCTCTTGAGAATCTTTTATAAATCTCTTGTGAATCTACAATGAATTTCTTGTGAATCTTTAACAAATCTTTTGTGAATCTTTTATAAACCTGTTGCAATTTTTTAGTGAATGTTATGCTAATCTTTTATGAATCAATTATAAATAATTGCAAATTTTTGTTGAATCTTTTGCGAATTATTTGCAAATCTATTGCAAATCTATTGCAAATCTTTTGCAAATTATTTGCACATTTTTTGCATGTTTTTTGAAAAATATTTGTGATTTTCTTACAAATTGATTCACACAAGATTTATACTTAAATCAAACTAGATTCACACAAGATTTACACTTAAATCACACTAGATTCACACAAGATTTACACTTAAATCATATTAGATTCACACAAGATTTACACTTAAATCACACTAGATTCACACAAGATTTACACTTAAATCACATTAGATTCACACACGATTTACACTTAAATCACACTAGATTCACACATGATCCACAATAAAATAAAATATTGGCAAAAGATTCACCAAAGATTCGCAAGCAATTCACAAAAAATTAGTAAAAGATTCACCAAAAAATTGCAAATGATTCATAAAAGATTCACAAAAGATTCACAAAAAATTGCAAGCAATTCACAAAAGATTCGTAACAGATTCGTAAGGGATTCCTAAGGGATTTGCAAATGATCCGTAAGAAATTTGCAAATGATTCATAAAAGATTTACAAAAGACTCGCAACAAAATTGCAAGTAATTCACAAAAGATTCGCAAAAAAATTGCAAGCAATTCACAAAAGATTTGTAACAGATTCATAACAGATTCGTAAGGGATTTCTAAGGGATTCGCAAATGATCCGTAAGAAATTTTCAAATGATTTATAAAAGATTCACAAGAGATTCACAAAAGATTTGCAAAAGATTCACAAAAGATTTGCAAAAGATTCACAAAAGATTTGCAAGAGATTTACAAAAGATTTGCAAGAAATTCACAAAAGATTTGCAAGAGATTCACAAACGATTTGCAAGAGATTCACAAAAGATTTGCAAGAAATTCATACTAGATTCATAAGAAATTTGTAAGAGATTTATTAAAGATTCATAAGGGATTTGTAAGAGATTCATAAGGGATTTGTAAGAGATTCACCAAAGATTTGTAAGAGATTCACCAAAGATTCGTAAGAGATTTTAAAAAAATTTGCAAAAAATTTGCAAGCAGTTCACGAAAGATTTGTAAGAGATTCATAAGGGATTTGCAAATGATTCGCAAAACATTTGCAAAACATTTGCAAATGATATGCAAAGGGCTTGCAAAAGATTTTTAGTCTGTTCTAAAGTTATTATAAACTTCATATAATTCCTTAGGTCAAATAGAATAATCTGGCAACCAGTGGCAGAAACATGAACTTCTCATTTTCAGCTGAGGCAGCATGAGTGCATGTGAAGATTTTTTTGGCCAGAGGTGTACAACCCCGGGACAGAAGTCCTGCAACAGAGCAATTCTTTCACCTACTTCCAACTATGATGGCACCTAGCATCAAAACCATGGTAGCTAGAGAAATGAAACTTTAAAAATTGAAAAGCCCCATTTTTTTTAGAGTAGAATCATTATTTAACATCAGCTGGAAAAATTTTTATTCCACATGAAATAAACACAAATGAAAACTACATCAGGGACTAAAGTTTGCAACTTTTGCTAAAACTCTTCACCAACTTGGTTTATGAGGTTGGCATAACTCATACATGTCATATATTGTACACTAAGTTGCATACTTTCCAAGAGAAAGATAGAAAAGGAGAGAAAGTGACTCTCTTCATGTATTGAACGCACCTAATGTTTTGGATATATGCTTTATTCCAAAAGCAAATCATTGTTTTTCAGATGGCAGTTACACATTGAGTTAGTTAGAAGAAACCGTGAATCAGATCTTGAAACAAACTACTCCAAAACAATGTGAGAACTTAATGTTTTACTTGCCTAGAGAAATTAAAACAGTTTTTAAAGCCAAAGGTGGGGTTACGATGCTCTAAACAGAAAGTTGCAGGACTTTTGTCCCTGGTGTAGTTTTCATTTTTGTTTATTTCATGTGGAATAAAAATTTTTCCAGCTAATGTTTAAATAATGATTCTACTCTAAAAAGATGGGGCTTTTCAATTTTTAAAGTTTTATTGCTTTAGCTATCATGGTTTTGATGCTAGATGCCATCAAAGTTGGAAGTAGGTGAAATAATTGCTTTGTTGCAGGACTTTTGTCTAAGGGTTGTATTGTCAGCAGGGTTGTTTGCGTTGAAGCTGATTTCAGCGCCGCTTGCACTGATCAGAGCCGCTGATAGCGGCGCTATTTTCAGAAAAGGCAAGCACTTTCGTAAGCGCCGCCTGTTAAAATTTGAAAAAGCGCATTTTTGCGCTAAATGCTGCGCTTTTTTCGCGTATTTTTGGTAAACTTTGATCGATACGGAAGGGCAGCATTTCGCCCCTAAAAATTCAAAAAAAAAACAAAAAAAAAACCAAGGTTTTTTTTTTTTTTTTCTGAAAGTTTCTGTCAAAACCGACAACTTCTGAACGTTTTTGATTTAAAAAATGATTTTTGCACGTTTTTGATAAAAAAAAAAACAATTGCTGCATGTTTTTATTTTTTTTTGTCAAAACGTGCAGCAATTGATCCGTTTTGATAAAAAATGTGCAGCAATTGTTTGTTTTTGATAAAAAAAAAATTTACGTACTGTAACTTGTAACGAATTTTTCAATAATCATTCGTTGCTGTTACGTGCAATTTCAGTGCAAATTCAGCGCAATTTCAGCGCAATTTTAGCGCTAGCAATAAAGAAATTTTCGCTGCTGATTTCAAATCAGCGCCAGTGGACACCTGCGCCACTGGATTTTGACGCCAGTGCAAACAACCCTGATTCTCATCCTACGATACACCAGTTATCAAGTTTGTCAGTGGTCATATGAACTCACTTTCCTATAGCTGTATGTTAAAAAATGGCATTCAGGTGTATACTTCTGTTGTTAGAGAGAAATACTCTTAAGTTTCGACAGGATAATACCCCAGTCAACATGCAACTTTTCCAATGCTCAAAACAAATTTCAAACTTCAAAATATTATGAAATTCCAATGGAAAATGCCTAATTAATGCATATTACAGAAATTATTCTTTGGAATGTCTTCTTACAATAAAACTTTAAATTTTGTGAATTTTGAGGTCTACAAGTTCGAAATCACGTTGCACGTTTAAAAATTGACAAGTACAAAATCTGCTTTTACAATTTTAGTTTTAGGTATATCAACTATTTGTCATTAATTATTTATACAGGAAAGCTCGTTTTCTAAACTATTGTAATTGTTGTTGCAGTTTAACTGTAGTGCACTTAACATTGTCTCAACCTTATTTTTATTTTTTTTGTAATAAATTTTTTTTTGTTTATCAATTACCCCAAATCTTTCAGTGTTTGCACATAGCATAATTTTTCACTTTTGATTTAAATTTCAACTTTCTACAATTACGCGTTGCAGACAATTGAGCAAAAAGTGGAGTGTATTTAATTTTCCGTTCTACTTACTTTGCGCACGCCCACGTATGACGTTTAAGCCTTCATCCCCAACATCAAGGGTCCTAGTTCTCACACCAGATCTTTTTCGTTCAGGTATGAATTGACTCTGTAAAATAAATTAAACATATAAAAAAGAAAAAGAAAAAAAGAATTATAAACTATTGAAATTTCATAGTATTGTCATTAACATTACGTTTGTCAATGTGACAGCAAAAACGATCAAGAAAATTGAACTGCGGATGTGTTGAAACATTATGGCGACTAACATCTGATAACAACAGTAAACTAACTTTTATTTAGTGTTCTTTACTTTTTTTTATTAGCTGGTAATATGAATTTTAATATCTCTTTCAATTAAAGTTTGAATTTGCTTAAATCCGTAATCGTAAACTTGAATATATGTTAACAATGGATGTTATGTAAGTTTTATATTGCATAGGATGAATTAATAGGGAAATAAATAATATTAGTGCCATAGGTTTGTAAGTATCCTGAATGTGTTTTATAGTTGTACATTTTATTGGTTTGGTTTTATAATAAAGTTTTGTTGAGGGTATGTTGTCACAAATTGATTCGGTAAAATTACACACAATTCTCATTCAACAAAATTAGCAGTATGAAAATGGCCGCGAAATAAATCTCGTACATGGCTGTGAGACTTTAGCCTGGGGTCCGACAATCAGAATCTGCCTGTCAGAAATTTGAATCTTTCAGATATTTTATGGGATTTGGTTTGAGATTCAAAAGATTCACACAGATTCAGATGGATTCGGAATGGATTCGGAATTGATTCAGGTGCGGTTTGAAGGATTCAGATGGGTATCAAAAGATTCAGATGGGAATCGAAAGATTCAGATGGGAGTCGAAAAATTCAGATGGGAATCGAAGATTTCAGATGGGATTCGAAGGATTCAGATGGGATTCGAAGGATTTAGAAAGCTTCAAATGATTTTTTTAATAATAAATTCGGTGAAATTGGATTTTCTAGAGTCCATTGATCCAAATATGCACACATCTATCTGCCTATCTGATGAGAATGAGTAAAAATCAAGATAGAGAAACAATATGGTAGCGCCCTCTCGCGGGTTTCTGCTATTGGCTGCACAAAATAAACGTCACAAACTTCTGTTTGTAACACCATAATAGTACAGTAACACACAACGATCGCGACAATGAAAGATTTCCACAGCGTGCAGTTCTAATCAAGTAAATAAAAGAATTCTAGGAAGAACATGCAATGTGAGTTGATTTTACGGTAACAAACATTAAAAATTAAAAATAAAAATAAAATAAAAATAAGTAAATAAATAAAATAACATAACATAAAATAAAATTGAATTGATTTTGGAATTTTTATCTAAATTTTTACAAAAAATAAATAGCACAACGAGGCATTTCCGTTATTCCGGGAGTATGTCGTTTGTGACGTCATTACTTCCTATCGGCTGCAGACTTGGATGACAAATTGCCACGGGATAGCGCTACCTTATTGTCTCTCTCTACCTTGGTAAAAATGACGTTTTATGTTTGAAACCACAAGAACAAGCATAAATCGTGCCAAATGTCACGACAAACGTGCCAAAATGTTACATATTATGCAAATCATCAATGCGCATGCGCAGACACAATTTGGCCACATTGAGGGCCACATCATAGTTTTACTATTTACATTTTAAAAAAACATCAAACTGAATTAAAATATTACATTTGAATAGTTGTTTCCTTATAATTGCTGAAAATTGCTGTCCAGTTGAAATAAAGCGGTGTTTTGAAGTTGCTGCACTCTTTGAATCTGAAAATAATGGATAAATATTTAGTAAAATTAAGAAAAACACAATCATACCAGCCATTGTTCCTTTTTTTGTGGGGGCAGCCATTTTTGTTGTGATGACACCTTCCTGTTAATTTAAATACTTGGATCTAATTCCAGAGATCTAGCCTATTCACCAAGTGTGTGAATATAATTGGCCTTTTCACATCAAAAATTGTAAAATTGGTGTTTTAACACACAGTAAAGAGTTTTGTGTGTTGTGATTGTTTGTAATAATGCTCGAAAATTGTGCATTTTAGTAAAAAAAATATCCTTTGTTTAGGTAATAAAAAAACTTTATTACATAAAATTTGTAACAATTGAGGAGATCACACTTGCGGTCTCTTTGTATGACTAACAGTTAGAACTCGAAGCTTTTTAAAAATAAAAGAATGAAAACAAGCAGCTTGTTAAATAATTACGGTGTATCGATCAGGGTTTGCATCGGGTTTGTTGTTTTATTGCCGTCCTTTGCCATTTTCGGGTCCGCATGGTTCTTTTGTGTACTGCATTCCTGGCTGACATCTTGAATCTTCACGGGGAGTTTTTGGCCGGTTTTTCAGCATTGCCACAATACCATTACCATCTGGTAAGGGAGTTTTTTGTACTGGTAAATCCAATCTATTCACATTGGTCTTTCAAAATTCTGTTCTGGTAACTCTACGCATATTTATTTGTGATTACGAGTATCTAGTTTCTGTCAAAATTAGAAGTCAAACCGATTCTGATTTAACATGAAATCTGCTTGTTGATGTAATTTAAATCTATTCAGATCTAAGTTTTGTAACTGTTTGTTCAATTTTTCCAATTGAATACATGCAATCCGAAAGTAAAAATATTCAGATTTACTAAATACTTACCATTTGACCCTGTAAATAAATAATTAGTTGGGGTGGGAGCCTGTCGCAACTGACGACTTAGGAAAGAAAACCTGTCTCGATTCCGATCCATTTATTTGGCTAACTTGATTGCTTTAACCCTCACGTTGAAGAGGGGAGTCTGACTTACGACTAGGAGTTCAGCACGGGCGATCGACATTTAGGTGCATTTGTCTTATCACAACAGTACATACGCCTTACAGGCAATGGTTAGGCAGGAAACCTACTGCTGCATAAAGCATATTTGAGACCAATTGGGGTTAGCAATCAGTCCATAGCAAAAATCAGAATCAATTCAGTTCAAGGTAAGCAAGCAAGCAATGATTTCCGGTAAAATCTGACTATTTATACCCACAAAAGGATTAAAGGATTATTCCTATTCCCCCAATAAGAGTGATTCCGGCTGGAATCCCCTCAATCCTGGGTTTAATCGGAGTACTCTCGAATTGGAAGGGATGTTAGATTATAAGTCATGTGACATTTAATTTCCCCTTGATGACGTTACAGGGAAAATGAATGATTTCCTCAAGTTATATAAATTTAACTTAATAGGAGGGGGAACCCAGTTGGGGGTCACTTTAGGTAATAGTTGGGCCATTCACGGGAAATAACTATTTCTCGCAATTTATAGTATATTTTATTATAACAATTTTGTGACAGAATAAGTCAACTATCGCGTCAAACCTCGCATGACTTGGCAAAAAAAAACTCATGGTCCGCACGCAACCAAATAAAACCACCTCTGGCGGTTGGCAGTCGCACATAAATAAAGCTTAGGCCAAACACATCATTACAAAATCATACCAGTCTTTTATTAATGGCATGAAAACCGGAGAAAATACATCGTGTAGTAACCGCTACACTTAAGACTAAAAAAAAGCACACGAAAAACACACCGGAAACCACTTTTTATGGAACATGCTCCGATAAGAACAAATCATCTGGGAATTGGAAACCTATCTTAACAGAGAACGAATCTCTCTGTTCTCAAATGTCACACTACAGTGACTTAGAGTGCACATCCATAAATCGCTCACCTACCTCCTATGGTAACAGTATACGCTAACCCATAGGGATCACTCATAAAACGTACACTGCTACGGTAACTTACATCGCACATCCCGAATAATACGGAGATCTTCCCCGTACATTCATCATTCGATTAACATCACAAATAAAACATCCCCATTTCAACATATCAATATAATATTAGATTACCTCAACAAATTTGAATTTCGCGCAAGGCGAACTGACCACGCACTCTATCGGCAATAATTAAATCCTTTGTCGATTGCAGATCGTCACAAACTAATAATAGCAGATTTATAATCTGAATTATTGTAATATAAATATATTTTATTCAGTCTAAGAACATTTATTAATAAAAGGGTTTTGGAATTAAATTACATTCATGTCAGTTTAATTTGAACTAATAAAACAAATAAAATTATACTCTTGTACGATATCTTCCGAACAATTTCCCTTTATTGCTGTGATTAGCTTATAATTCGTCTGAAGAACTATCCGGGTTATTTAAAAAGTATGAAAGAAAAAAATTAAAAAAATTAAACTTAATCACAATATTTGTACAGTGAGCATACGATAGTGTGATACCTGCGGTGGTTAGGCATATAAATTTGACGAAAATCAAAAAAGTACTCCGGTCTGTGTGAGCGTGCCGAACTTCTGTTTTTTGGAAAAGCATATTCCAAGAAAGCTCTTACGAATTTATATGTGTAATTAGCAATGTCATCTTCACTAAAGTTTTCTAAGAGATTGCTTAGTTTTGCAATCCAGTCGATTTCTGCTGCTTCATATTGTCTGTTGGTTTCTCTCCCGCCAATACTTCCAATACCTCCCATATTTCCAAATTGGGGTGAAAATTGATTATTTTGATTTATATTTGCATTGAATCCTCCTTTTGAACTTTCCAGTTGTCTGTTGGCTTCTCTCGCACCAATACTACCAATATCTCCCATATTTCCAAAATTGGGTGAAAATTGATTATTTTGATTTATATTTGCATTGAATCCTCCTCCTGAACTTTCCAGTTGTCTATTGGCTTCTCTCGCACCAATACTTCCAATATCTCCCATATTTCCAAAATTGGGTGAAAATTCATTATTTTGATTTATATTTGCATTAAATCCTCCTCCTGAACTTTCCAGTTGTCTGTTGGCTTCTCTCGCACCAATACTACCAATATCTCCCATATTTCCAAAATTGGGTGAGAATTCATTATTTAGATTTAAATTTGCATTGAATCCTCCTCCTGCACTTTCCAGTTGACTGTTGTATTCTCTCGCACCAACGCCAATAGCTC